>CM030938.1:2767288-2823251 GCA_018136815.1 Isochrysis galbana | reverse complement strand
TACGAGCCGTGGCTGCTGATGGTGCGCCCGCGGCAATTGTGTTCCTCTGTGGGCTCTCGACCAAGCGCGCACCGGTGTTGGTGGCAGTGGCCGGTGCTGGGCCACTCCCACGCACTGGCGAGACATGGGCGCTCACTAGACTGGCCTCGTGGGAAGAGGCGACTCCACCAGGGGATCCGAGGACAAGGGCACGAGGGGGTTCCGTTGGCCAGCTCGATTCGTGCAGCGGGTGCTCGACGTCGAAGAAGGAGTCGTCGAGCCCAGCGAGCACGCCAGTGCCTTCGGCAGCGTCAGCCGAAAGGTCATAGAAGAAGCTGGGGGCGAGGAGCGAGTCGAGTAGCTCATCCATGGTGTCCATAGGGACAAGACGTTGGCAGTCTGCCCCTTGGTCTTCCAGCCGCGCGCTCTCGCGCGCTGTGCTCCTCTGGTGCGGCTGCTAGCCCTCGGGCCCCGATGCGCTGCTGCGCCTCGGGCGGCCGACGGACAGAAGATTTGAAACGCGGAGCGCGCGCAGCTGGGCTCTCCCGCCCTCCGCGCTCGCCCTTCCCCCTCCGGTATATCCCTCTCCCTCTAGACGACGCTCCTACCTCCCCCCCTCTCGGTATGTAAAGTACTCTAGTACAATATTATCCCTTCTTTCCTCTCTTCTTCTTCCCCGTTTAGAGCCTCTACTTTAGAGTACAGGGTCTCTTGTGTATGGGCTCGGGTCCCCCCCCGGGGGGGGGGGAGGGCGGCGGGAAGGAGGGGCGGGGGGGGCGGGGGGGGAGGGGAAGAAGGGGCCGCCGGGCGGCGCGCGCGGGGCGGGGCGTCTGTGGGTGCCCACCCCACCCCTACCCACAAGCGAGCGGGAGGCCAGCACTGCACGCACAGGTCTTGGGTGAAGGCGAGAGAGTCGTCCATTCCCCTCCCCCCACCCCGCCCACCCCTCCCCCCCTACCCCATCCTCCCGAGACACAGCGCAGCCTCCCCCACCCATGTCGTACAGCCCTTCGCGCGGCTGCGATGCGCTGCTCAACGCTTGGTGCGATGCCAACTGCGTGCACTCAGCGGAGCACGGGCCTCTCCTTGCGCGGATTGACGCATCGGCCGCCAGCGCCCAGATCGCCTGGCGCTGCTACGCCCGCTCGACCCTCTCGGCCGACGGGTTGCGCTATGAGTCCGGCGAGACCTACTGCACGCGCCACCCGCAGCTGCTCGAGCTGCTCGAGAGGTGTGAGCGGGGCGGCAGCGCGGCGACCGCGGCCGATCCAGCGCGCAGCCTTTGCCGGGACGACGTGCCTGAGTGCGCTGCCTGGGCCGCGTACGACCAGTGCGAGAAAAATGAGATGTGGATGAGGAGGCACTGTGCAAAGTCGTGTGGTACTTGCAGAGCTCCTCCCCGGCTGCCTGTACCGAGCCCGATGCAGACGCCACCCTCGGCGACGCCGACATGGCAGCCGGATGTCGTGGCCGCTGATTCGACAGAAGACAGGGGCCCGCCGCCGCATCACAGGCCGTCCTCGGTGCACACCGGAGAGTCAGCCGAGGCGAAGTGCCGGTCAGCATGCGGGGGTGAGCGGGGCGGCCCGCCTCGCGCTCCCGATCGCTGCTTGGGACGCGGCCGGTGCGTGCCGCACAGGGGTTTCGAGTGGTGTGAGTGTGACATCTCGCCTACCGCGCGGGCGGTCGGCCTGCAGTGCGAACGCGCAATCGGCGTGGGTGAGCCGTGCGCCAGGGGATGCGGCGAGCATGGCACGTGCGTAAACGGGTATTGCGACTGCGAATTTGGTTGGCACGGGGTTGACTGCGGCACTCGCGGCTTGCCCTCACCGTTCCTGACTCAACGTATGCTGCTGGACGCGGGACTGTCCGTCATTCAGACATCCGACGGGGCCAACGGCATGTGCTTCGAGCCCAACATCCACCAGGCTTTCGCGCGGCCGGTCGACGATCTGCAGAAGCTAATGCGCTCCATCCCCGACGTGAGCCCCAAGATCAACTGTGCCACCTGCGCAGTTGTCTCAAACGCGGGTTCGCTGCTCGACCGCGAGTATGGTGAGCACATCGATTCAAACGAGTGCGTATTCCGCATCAATCGCGGGCCGACCGATGGATTTGAACGCCACGTCGGCTCACGCACGACCTTCGACTACCTCAATTCCTTCCCCCACGTCAGAGGCCTAGAGATTCTGCCCCGCACCGACTCACACATCATTCATGGCATGGCTGTCGAGTTGTGGGCCAACCCTGGGTGGCCGAGCGGCCGCGTCGGCTTCGATGAGTATATGGCGTGGGTCGACGGCCACGTCCAAGTCCACGAGCGTTATCCTCAGCTTCGGACGGATGTCGTCGACCTCGCTTGGATGCAAAACTCGTGGGAGGTGCGGAGGCCACAGTATGCCTAATGGAGTGCGCGCAGCATTTACCTTGATCCGGACTGCAATTGCGCTGGCGGCTACTCCCCTCTTTTCAGGTGTTCAGGCAGCACTCGCACGCCAAGGCGCCGTCGTGGCTCTCAGAACTGTTCCTTGGTTGACCAACTGGCTCTCCCTTGCCATAGGCCTACTTTGCTGCACTTGCCCCTTTCGAATCCCCGATTCGCTCACGAGCGCGACCATCCTCCGGCTGGCACGTCGCGCGCCTTGCCCTCGGCGTATGCGGCAAAGTACGAATGTACGGCTTCTCGATGGCCTCCAACAGGTTTCATTATTTTGACTCATACGTCCAGGAGACGGTCACGCCCGAGATGCGCGACCCACGGCACGGCACCACGCACAAGTTCGCATTTGAGCACGAGGTGTTCACAAATTGGTCGCGCGCAATTCCAAAGCGGTTCGAGCTGTGGCAATGACTCTACCTTTGACAGCACCGTGCGCGCAGCCCACCGCATGATGACTAGGCAGCATCACTACTCATCTACAACTACCGCCGGCCATGCAACACCGTTGCGCTAGCAGCATGATTCTCGGGGGCATGGTAGACGCGGAGCCATACATAGGATTAGTTGCTTATGGTGTGTGATGGTGACATGCTTCAGTCATTATTGGAAATATGGCGCAATGTATCGGGATCGGTTGGGGGGTTACCGCTGAGAAGAAGGTGTAGCCTGACTGAGGTCCAGTACCCCCCCCCCCCCCATTTTGGTTAACTAAAAAAAAAGTTCTGACGATTCCGGGCTAACACCATCGACAGACAAGATTCCTCTGTCTACCTATCGACAACGCCCTTATCTCCTTCCCCCCGCCTCTATTCCTTCCCACCTTCGTTCCTTTGTCTTCGGTTTCCGGGGTCCGGCCCAGGTATACACTACCTCGGGCCCGGTTTAGAGCGCGTGGTTTGGGCTTGGCTTGTTGGGGCTGCTCGCTCTGATGTCTTGCGTTCATTCATCTGGTGCGTCTTAAGACGCTTGCACTCAACTAAGTGTATACTTTGTTCGCCCATGGGGGGGCACGAGCCCCCCTCTCTCTCCACTCCTCCCCTGCCGTGGGGGAGGGGGAGGAACCACCCATCCTCCTTGCATGCCTGATGGCTTGCCAAGAGGCCACTGCCCTGCTGACGCCCACTCTCCCACTGACAGGCATGCCTGGTTCGCTCGTCCTGGCCCCTCGTGGCCAGCCCATCGCTCCAACCCCCTCTCCACCCCTGGTCGACAGGCAGATAGGTGCAGATTGGGGGCCCCAAAGGCTCAGGATTGCCAGCGAGGGAGAGGCAGGGGAGGCCAGGGCCCAGCCCCAGCCTCCTCTGCCCCCTGAGCCTGAGCTGGCCTCCAGGAGCCTCCAGGGGTCGCCAGCAGGCAGCTGCAGGCCTGTCGCAGGCACGCCATCGCGCGTGCCGCAGGAGAGAGGAGAGAGAGCGCGGAGAAGAGGAGCTCCGCCCACCGAAAAATAGGTAAGTCCCGCACCTGTTTACAGGATAAGACGGGACTTAAGACGCCGCCAGCCCGGTAGGCGTAGGAGGAAGGGGGGAAAGATCACGGGGGGGGGGGGGGGGGCACCGGACCATATCTAAACCCTTTACCCCTATCCCCCTTGTTGCGGGTAAAGGGGGGCCTTGTGCACTTCCCTCTCGTACGTTCCGTTTATAGGTCTTCCCGCGCGACTCCCCCTCCGTCGCCGCGCCCCAGTTCCCTTTTTCCCGTATCGTCCCGTATCGGTCCGCCCCCTCTCCTCTCCTCTCCCCGGCTCCCCCGTGGAACCCCTCTCCCCCTCTCCCCTCCCGTCTCCCCCCGAGAGCTTCCTTGAGTTCCCGGCCCCCTTTTGTCCATTTCTTTCCCGCGCGATTCCCTCCCCCCCCCGCGCGTGACGTTTTCCCTCCGTGTCCCGACTGGGCAGCGTGGGAGGGCGCGTGGCCAATCTCGGAGCGAGATCGCGTCCTTTCCCTCGCGGAGCGCGGAGCGCGGAGAGACCCCCCACAAGATATCTTGGGACCGGAGAATGTTTTGGACGAATCTTCCTGCCGTCGGCCGAGGAGAGGAGGACGGAGAGAGAGAGAGAGAGAGAGTCTCGTAGGGCAACTGCAGGCAACGAGAAGTCGAAGTCCTGCCGGTTTATTTCCTTAAACGAGCCAATAATTATAGTAACAGCAAAAACAAGATTCGAATCGCAAATTTCGAGACCAAAATCTGCAAACCTGGGCTTGAGACCATGGGAAATCCGAATCTGTGTGTCTTGGGTGTCAGTGGCAACACGGGGAACTGTTCAATTGTAATTGCGAGCGCGTACCTTACACGAATATTCATGCCTACAGCCTTCAGATGGGCAGGAATACGACAGTAGCAGGGTCGCGCGCGCGGTGAGAATGTTAAGAAGTTTTTTTATTCAACGTACATTCTCTCACGCCAGTGGACGTCGTCCCACAGGCCGTATGCCTCGACAGCGACGCATACCCTAACGAGCGAGAGCGAGCGGAGAGGTAGAGGGAGCACAGAGAGACCACCCACGGAAGAATATCTTGGGACCGGAGAATATTTTGGACGAAATCCCTTCCGTTGGCCGAGGAGAAGAGGACGGAGAGAGAGAGAGGAGAGAGAGAGTCTCACAGAGCGACTGCAGAGCGTGAAGTCGAAGTCGTGTCTGTTTATTACCATAAACGAGCCAACAATTATGGTGACAGCGAAAACAAGATTCGAATCGCAAATTTCGAGACCAAAATCTGCAAACCTGGGCTTGAGACCATGGGAAATCCGAATCTGTGTGTCTTGGGTGTCAGTGGCAACACGGGGAACTGTTCAATTGTGAGTGTGGGCACGTACCTTACACGAATATTCGTGCTTCATGCCTACGGCCTTCAGCGGCTTCAGAAGGGCTGGAAGGCAAGAATACAATAGGGTGAGAGCCGCCACGGGGAGGTCGCTCGCTGCGTGACGATGACCGCATTGGAAATGACCTCAAGACTGTGTGAATGATGTCATGAAAATCATAATGATTAGCTTTGGCGGCTGGGTGGGCGGCCGGCATGCGCAGACAGATTCGTCCCCCCCCCGCCCCCCGCGAGTTTCGCGCAAGTTGCGCATAATGGGCTATTTTGGGCCCAAATTTCGCGAAAGTTTTTTCCCAACAAAAATGGCCCAAGTTTCGAAATGAGTTTTACGAAACTCTCACCTGGCCCTAACTACGGCACTACGTTTGCTTTTCATCCCATTGCCATTGCAATCAAGAAGAATCAGCTACAAGTCCATACCCGAAATCATCAATGAGGACGAGCCGCTCCACCCACTCTTCTCTCGTGTTCACATACTGTCAAGCACTCCCGACATGCCAAATGTGATCAAGATTCATTTTAGGAGCGAGCAAGCCGATGAGGTGGTCGAGAATATGTGACCACCAGCGAAATGACCGGTTAATGAAAGTCGATGAAGGAATGTGTTGTGCGCGTGCAGTTCCAGCTGTGGTCGATCGATATTGGGCGCCAATCCTAGCTCACAAAGCTGAGAAAAGACGTATGTGGTTGCCTTCCTTCTCGAATTCCCGCAGCTCTTGTTCAGTGCAACCGGCAATTTCCGTGCAAAACGTGGATATGTCCTTAACTAGCAAGTCTACGGGCTCGACCTCAATGCCTGAGTGTCAGGCAGCACTGACGTGAGAGACGGAAGTGACATAGCGCAGCGCAGCATGCTGCCGCGCGTCGAAGCGTAGGATGCTTGATTGGAAGCAGAGATATAGCCGATGCATGATCTCCATGGCAGGAAATTGACAAATAGCGCGGTGGGAGCCGTGAATCCAGGATCGATGGGGAGGGGGGGTGGAGCGATTTGGCAGAGCGCACCGGAAAGCAGGCAATAGGCCTTACGCAGCATGACGGTACGTGCAAGGTTGCAAGTGAATAGATGTGGCACCCGCACGAGCTCGGACGGCGAGCCACCCAGCATGCTCTCCCAAAGCTCAGCTCGCAGTTGCAATGCTTGAGACTGTTGTGTTAGAATGCGTGGCTCCGCTCGGAGCATGGCCGCGCCGCCTTTGGCATCGCAGGACCCGTTTCCGGCGCACACCCCGCTGAGCCAATCGATGCGTGCTTCGCAGACCGAGATCGGGACATTGAAGAAGTCAGGTTCCTTCTGGAGCCACCGCCTCAGCTCCTCGTCGTCACGTACCACACCAGAATCCCGCAACCACTGGATGCGCGCCAGGATCTCGTTTTTGTGAAAATGGACGATGCGAGGCGACCGCACAACGAGCAGCTTGATGAGGTCATCATCGAGGCCAAGTGAAGCGAGCACTGAGACGCGACTGCGGATGGCGATGAGGAGGAACATTGAAGTGAGACAGCATGACCAATGAGGCATTGGCGCTAGATACAAACGCCCCAAGGACACAGACAAGCCTGTGGTTCTCAGGACATGCGCACCTCTCGATGCTGCGGGTCTTGACGACCATTGTAAGCGGAGCATTGGAAACCATTCGGCGCAGCTGGCCCTCTTTCATATTGAATCGCGAACGGAGCCATTTGGCGCGCGATTTCAATTGTTCCGGAGCCAATAGCAATAGCCGTGGGGCAGACGAGAGGGCGACACTCAATTCTGTCGTGTCGAGGGATGCAACTTTTTGAAGATTTGCACTGCGTGATTCAACATCAGCAGGGGAAAGCAGCAGAATTTCCGGGTTGTGGGCGAGTGTAAGCGCGAGCTGGCGCTGATTGAGATTCTTAAGTGCTGAGCGCACAGCCCCAAGGCTTGCCTTGAGCTGCGGTATCTTCCCCGCACGGAGCATCAGCTTTGGCGACCCATGCATCGCCATGTAGAGCAAGCGAGCCGGATGCTTGCTCGTGCCGCTCAGCGCGTCACGCTCGAGCCACTCAATGAGGGTGGCTTGCTGGGCGACACTAGGGAGCCGGCCCTGAGGCCGGCGATTCCAGATAGCGTGCGCTTCTTCTTCCGATAGTCCGGCCGCGCAGAGCACCTGCACGAGCGGCTCGGCGGCTGGCGCGAGCTGGCTGGCCACCATCCGAGGGGGGGCAAGCTGCATCGCCAAGCGTGCGCGAGAGAAGGCTGCGAGGCCCTTGATCGCAGGGACGCAGACGGCGAGGAAGAGAGGAAGCACCATGCGCGGCCAAGCGATCCGCGCCATCTCGTCGATCCCCGATCCCGCCTTCTTCCTCTCGCGCTGCGCAACCGCCCTTCCGCCCCCCACCCCCACCCCCCTGCGCGCGCCTCCCTCTCCCTCTTTCTTCCCCTCCCCACCAGCTTCGGGCGCTCCCTCTCCCTCTCGCGCACTCGCGCGCCTTCCAGCGAGATTTCCCGCAATGGATGCGAGGAGGCAGAGACTTCACAAAGTCGATGGAGGCCGCGAGCGGTCCGTCTGGGTCGCCGTTAGAAGTTATAGCGTCGTGGGACATCATCTTGTTGGCTAGCATCTAGCATCTACTTATCCCGCATCCCTAGCCACCATGCGTCAACCGCGCACACGCGCACACCCCCATCTAGGGCGGTCAAACACGGCTTTTAAACTACTAATAGGGGGGGGGGGGGGTTGGTTGTCACAAACGCAACCCGCACTCCAAGAGCGAGAGATTGGAACTATCGTTAAAACGATAGGGTCATGGAGAGGGTCATGGAGCGCGCGCCGGCCCCCTCCTCCCTCCCCGCCCACCTCGCCGCGCCGACCGATCAGGACATGACAGACGCCACGCAGCCGCACCGACCTCCAGCAGAGACCGGCGACGGAGAAGAGGAAGGGTTTACGGCGGGAGGCCCGGCTGGGGGCTGGGGGAGCCCCAGATGGAAAGACCGGCTCCACCTCATCTAGGGATGGAGGCGGGATGGCGGGCTTGAGTGTTGGCGAGCGCGGCGACGGAGCGATGGAGCAGACATGGACGTAGCGAGCGTGAGCGAGGGCGTGGGCGATGTGCTGGTGTTGTAGCGGATTGTTAATAAGAAGGTAGAACGGGGGCGAGAGCGGGGGGAGAACGAGAGCGAGGACGAGGAACGAGGGACGAGAGGCTACTATAGGGCCGACCAACAAACAGACTCCCGAAAGACCACGGCAGACACACCAGACTCACACCAACACTCTCCACACTAACAAGGAAGGTAAGGAAGAGAATGCCGACAAGAGAGCGACGATGCGACGGACCATCCGAAGGCGAATCGACAGTTACGCGGGAAGAATAATAATAAATAAAATAATTAATGTTATATCCTAGCCAACCCCACTAGCTAATTGGACACAACTTTTCCGTCCCGGAATCCCGCCATGCCTGACGAGCCAGGTGTCCGAGTGCTACCGGGGGGAGGGGGCACTGCCCCCTCCCCTGTCGCATTCATCCTAGATGATGCGATTTCCAGGCTCTTGTTTCCAGGTCCTTCGCCGTGCGGCCACACGGTGAAGCTCAGGTACATCTAGGTTGGTAGGGTCCGTCCCTAGCGATCTAGAATTCGAGTTCTCGTTTCGTTCCTTCTAGCCTGTTTGTCAGGTCTAGATTCCAGGTTTCCTCCTTTCGGGTAATCTTTACCTAAAGGAGCCAGGTCGCCTGTTGCTCGCTGCGCGCTTGTCTCAGGCTCTCGGGTTACCTTGTGAAGGCTTGTTTAGCTTCTTGCAAGGCTTGTTGTTTCTTGTTGGGTTCCGGTTCTTTCTTGGGACCTGCTGACTTTCGTTGTTGTCCAGGCCTGTTCTTCGTAGGTTCTGCTTGGCCTGGTTAGGGTTTCGTTGAATCCCCGCGTTCGGCGTTTGGCGTTCGTCTTGGCGTTCGGAAATTTCCTCTCACATTCCCTAGGTCCGCTACCCTTGGCTTGTAGGTCCTTGCTTCTTTCTTCTCGGTCAAGGTGTTTGGCGAGCGAGTCGGTTGCTCTATCCGCTCGAGATTTGAGGTTTAATTTGCCATCTCCCCTTGGAGACCGGTGTAGGTTCGCTTCCTAGGTGAGGGAATCTTTCCCCTTGATGCAAGTTACATGCAAGCCCTTGGCCCCTTTGGTGTTTCTTCCCCTTGGTTGCTACTCAGGGTTGTTCGTTAGAAGCGTCTAGAAGGTTCACGCTCAACGGCAAGATTTCCTCTGTCGTGAAGATATCTCGTTGCGATCTGTATCCAAAGTGATCGCCGTGGTCGCGCGACAGGACGCTCCCCTTCGGACTCTCCGCTACGTGGGAAGTTACAACGGAGACACGCTCCGGCCGTCGCTGTGGAGTCTCTCTCTCTCCCGAACGCCACCACCACCATCCCGATCCGATCCCTACGCCGCTTGGGGAGAAGAGCTGTCGACGCGGCGATTCTCCCCCTGTCTCTAGCTCTATTCAGTCCTCGACGGTGGGAGCCGCCTCGCCGGCTGAAGCCCCCGCCGAACGGCTATCTCGGAAGCCGGAGTCGACACTTGACCCGGGCTCCTGGAAACAGGTTTGCCCCGGAGATAGTCGCGACCCGACTCTCCGAAATTCGTGTACGTCTACAAGTTCTTCTATTACTCCGCACGCTATTAGGATGTTAGGGGCCGATTCTCGCTCGCTGCCCCTCTTGGAATCTATTTCTACGGATACTATGCTGTCTTCGGTTTCTTCAAATTCGCCTAGGTCTTTCGACGCATCTTCATCCCTGGATTCACCCCCCGACGGCCCTGCCCAAGGGGGTGGGCTAGGTGGATTCGACGCGTCTTCGGTCTCTTCGTTTCGTAAACAATCAGTTGTGAAGCCCTCGAGGGCTGTCGACTCGGTATCATCTTCTGCTCTAGGTTCTATGGATAGGTCCGACGTGGCCGCTGCCGCGTCCGAAAACGTTGTTGCTGCTTTACCTGTTTCTGCTCTTTCCCGGCGGGACCCCACTGGAGACCTCTCTCCCAAGGGCCATAGCCGGAGCCGCTCTGCGGACGAATCGTCGTTGTCTACCGTAGGTTCTCGTGCTGTTGAGGCGGAGACTAGTGTCTCCTCTTCACCTCTCTCCCCGGTTCGTTATATTTCTCCGTCGTCGTGTTCATTCTCTCGTCTCGAAGTTGCACCCGTTCTCGTTTCTGATCTGGTTCCCGACCCGGAAGGGTCGGCTTCCGGAGTCAATGAAGATGAAGGTTCCAAGGGAGCTGCGGCTTTCCGCGCTCACGCCGTGGCCACCGCAGACTCGGGAGACGCAGGGGCCGTCGACTACGATCCCTCGTCGCGCACCATACGGACGCCGGCGTCTCCTCTTTCTCTCGGCTCTCCGGAGGATCCCCGTTCCAGGGATCGCGGGCGCCCGCCGCGTTCAGCCGATTGCCAATGAGTGAGCCCATGTACTCGGCGGCGGCACAGGACGAAGGAGGCCGCTGAGGCGGCGGGTCGTCTTGGGCATCAGCCGACGTGCGGTCTTTCTCTCCCTCCCCCCTACCCATCTACTCGTCAGCCAAACGGAACAGTGCCACGTGAGGGTATGGGGGGGGGGGGCATTGCTCTAGGTGCTGCTTCCGCTCGCCCGGCGCTGCCCTCGCTCAACCCAGCCACTGTCCGTCCCGGTCAGGAGACATTGGCGCGCCTCTCTGCCCGCCTCTGTGGACGCATCTCCTTCCGCCATGGGACGCCTGCGCGCCTTCGTACGGTGGGGTGGGGTGCAACCACGTGCATTGGTTTGGCTGAAGAGGAGCGAGGGCGCGGTGAAAGGGCGGGACTGGCTGCGATGTCCCCTTTTCTGCGGTCAAATCGCCTTGGCGTGTTTGCCAGTATTCCGGCACTTTTTCTCACATATACGCTCTTAATGACAGTATACTACTGGGCCAGAGGCATGATAAAATTCGGAAAGCCTGAAGACGCTCTCTCAGTAGGCAAACCCCGCACCTAAGCGCCCAATGGCCGGACACGCACGCTCAGTTCTAACGCGGGCCCGCGTCCGGCACTTCTTTCAACTGCTGCGCACATACATGCGGGATTACCATCTGAAACCTGCAAGTTTGTACTGTAATAAGGGGGTCCTTTAAGTAGAACTTATACCGTCCACATGGGGGGCACTTGCGAAAAAAACAACCAAACCTGTTGCACCCTCTTTGAGCGCTTCTCGCCTAATAAAAGGGCTGGGACTGGGGGGGGCGAAGCGGGAAGGGGAGTGCGCTAGGGGCAAGGGCGTTGAAGCCGGGTTCCCAGTGGGGGAAGACCTAGTAGAAGTAGAGTAGTAGGCGTCTTCAAGAGTAGTTTTTCAAATATCAATTACAAATCATATACTACTAGTATACAACGTATTACATGCTACATGGTATGAAGACTATGACTTGCTCTGTGCAGTAATGCGGCTTGCTACTACTGCAACCCATGCACGCATTTGGAGAACATAAATGATGCTTTTGCCCATTCCACCACAGACTCCCCACACCACCCACCCACCCACCCTCGCTGTGGGAACACTCACACTCTTCAAAAGCATCGTGAGCCACCGGAAATCTCCATCTCTTCACGAGCTAGCTGAGCTGGTGTAGTCAAGACGGTGTTGAAGAGACCTGGTGATGGCCGATCAGGATGGCACTTACCTGCCTCAATGTTTTTTCTTAATTTCCGATACACTTCCATGATGACCGTCTCAAAGGCAATGTCGACGTTCGAGCCATCAGCGGCGGAACACTCAATGTATGCTAGATTGTTATCTTGTGCAAACTCAATAGCGTCCTCATAGTCAACAGCTCTGCGCTTCCTCAGATCCGATTTGTTCCCCACCAAAATGGGCACCAATGGCTGGTGCGGTTCGCCGTGACCTCGGTGAGTGCGCAGCTCCTGCAATCGGGGGAGGACAAGGAGATTGGAGCTCTGGACATGCCACAAAAACGAGCAGGCCTGTGCAGCCTTTGTGGGCGACACCACACCTTCAGCCATCTCTGGCAGTGCTGGAAGGACGCGCTATTGGTCAGATCGAACACAACCATTGCCCCTACTGCACTTCGATAGAAACCGGCCGTGATGGCGCTGTGGTGCCGCTCCTGGCCACCAGTGTCCCAAACTTGCGCCTCGACAGTCTGGCCGTCAGGCGATTCAAGCTGGCGCGTCGCGTAGTCGACGCCGACGGAAGGCGTCGAGTTGAGTTCAAACTCGTCGGCGGTAAACCGCTTGAGTAGAGACGTCTTGCCCGCATTGCTGTCTCCTATCAACACCACTTTGAAGAAGTAGGTCGGCTTTGGCATCCCGGGCGCGAGCGGCGGGCGCCTGTGGCTTGCAGAGAGCAACGCAGGGTTGGTTGGCTTTTTTAGTAAAAACTTGACTTCTGAAGATTCAGCGCTAACACCTATGACCAACATGGTAAACACGGTTCACCGTGTTTGTACAGAGGCCAAAAACAGCCCGTTTTCACCGTGTTTCAAACGCCCTCCATAGCAGCATGCCGGGTTTGTGAGGTTCCCGTGTTTCTAGAAAAGCCAAAAACAGGCCGTGTTCCGTGTTTGCTGTGTTTGGAGGCCCCCCCTGCCATGTGCCTGTCGCATTCGCATTCGCGAATCGACGCTCGTATAGCGGATAAAGGTACCCAGCTTTCTAGGACCAGTCCTAGAAACTAGGACGGACTTTGCTAGGTGAGAGCATGAGCATACCATGTGATTTTGTCCCAAACCTTGGCTATTGAAAAAAAAATCTTCTTAAAAATTCCCGCTACGTACACGGCGTGAGGCGGCTTGCTAGTGTACCTCCCTACTACCCAACCTTAACCCCTAAACAACCCCCTTCCCCTTCCCCAGTTCCCTCTCTGGCGGAGAAGCAAACCTTGGCTATTGAGTTACCACATGCATGTCCTCATTAAATGTTCCAGGTGTACCTAGGCACCATTCTCTCAGCAACACCAAGTTTTGTGACGCGTTTAGCTTTTTTAGTAAAAACTTGACTTCTGAAGATTCAGCGCTAACACCTATGACCAACATGGTAAACACGGGTTCACCGTGTTTGTACAGAGGCCAAAAACAGCCCGTTTTCACCGTGTTTCAAACGCCCTCCATAGCAGCATGCCGGGTTTGTGAGGTTCCCGTGTTTCTAGAAAAGCCAAAAACAGGCCGTGTTCCGTGTTTGCTGTGTTTGGAGGCCCCCCCTGCCATGTGCCTGTCGCATTCGCATTCGCGAATCGACGCTCGTATAGCGGATAAAGGTACCCAGCTTTCTAGGACCAGTCCTAGAAACTAGGACGGACTTTGCTAGGTGAGAGCATGAGCATACCATGTGATTTTGTCCCAAACCTTGGCTATTGAAAAAAAAATCTTCTTAAAAATTCCCGCTACGTACACGGCGTGAGGCAGCTTGCTAGTGTACCTCCCTACTACCCAACCTTAACCCCTAAACAACCCCCTTCCCCTTCCCCAGTTCCCTCTCTGGCGGAGAAGCAAACCTTGGCTATTGAGTTACCACATGCATGTCCTCATTAAATGTTCCAGGTGTACCTAGGCACCATTCTCTCAGCAACACCAAGTTTTGTGACGCGTTTACGGGTCACATGGTCGGAATTGCTGCTTGTCCTAGAAACGGGAGAAACGGCTGATACCGCCCAATGGGGAGCTCTTCTACCCATGGTCCCCAGGAGATGAAATGTTGATTTGACTGCCCTCTTTGAGACCTTCAGTGACCACCAAGCTTGGTTTTGTCATCTAAGTGTCCAATCCGCTAGCCTACTGCTCCAAAAGGTCTAAAATAAAACTCCTCTGTTGCGAGCGGACGCCCGAGTGCAGCACCGCATGCTGAATGTGGTAGCAAAAGTAAGCAAAGACAAGCTCCGCAGAGTTGGTCATGGGGAGAGCGGGAGAGCTAAGGTTGAATGGGATGTGGAGATGGTTTGCTTCAGGTGATGGGATGTCTCATAAGCTCACCATAGGCTTTAATGGAGGCATGATCGGCAGAGTCCTAGAAATCCAAGAATTTTCTAGGACGTGGTCCTAGTTTCTAGGACGGAATTTTTGTCCGATAGGCTTCACTCTTCTCTTCGTCGTTCGGCATTTATCGTTATAATTCTCTGCTTTCTCTCGTTCTCGCGGTCAAAAGCTTCGCTTGGACGCATGGGATCTTGGGTTGTGGAGCGCCCTCTCTCTTTCTCTTGAAAAGGGAAGTTTCCCCACCTTTCTTCCTCCCAGGCGCCAGGCGCCTCGCAAATAGGTTTAATTTGCTATCTTCCCTGCGTTTCTTTATCTGCTTCTGGGGGCAATCAGGTTTAATTTGCGACCTCTTCGTATCTCCCCCTTAGGCCCATCGCACTTCTTTCGTCTTATTCGATAGATAGGTCTCTTGGAATCCTGCGCGGGGCAGGATTGCGGATTGCCCCTCGTTTCCGTTATTTATGGTGCGATTCCCCTTCTAGACGAGATCGCCGACAGATCGCCCTTTGATCGTCGTCCGTCGTCGTCTAATCGGAGTGTTTGGGTTTGATTTTAGTCGAGTTATGTGAGAAAGTCGTGGGGCGAGAGTCGGAGTGTTTTCCTGGGTTAGGGCGGTCAAACAGGGCTTTTTAAGTACTAATATGGGGGGGGATGACATTTTTTGACCATTTTCCAAAGCCCACAACAAAACTCCCAGGGGGGCCACCTGCTGCCGCCACGAAAATCTTCGCCAGAAAATGGTGCGATTCTCCTCCCCCCTCGCCCCTCCCTTGCACACGCTCTGGGGCTCTACCGGTAAAGAACCGCGGCGCCCGCCGCGGGAGTGATAGACGTATTTTGAAACGGAGTATTCATCACACCGGATTCCTTATTGATCCGTCCCACTCGTCGGCCGCCCGAGATTGATCGCCTGCCTGCTCTGGTGTGGCTGTGTGGGGTGATCAAGGTCGTTTGCCTTCATTTGGTACCCCTCGTTTCCAAATACGCGATGCGGGGCCACCACGAGGGAGTCCCAATCCTAGGGGTGGGAGGGCGAGGGAGCGTGAAGGCGCGGGGGCGTCACGCATGACGTGGCCGCCGCGCAGCCGCATGCAGGACCTCTCCTCACACTTGTCTTGAAAGGATCGTCTTCAATGAGTGCATTGGATGTATACCGCACTCCTCGTGTGTCAGCTTGAATTTCTTTTCGATGTCGTAAAAGCTGTGGTACGGGTCAATGTACCCCTGTTTCTTTTCGAGCATGAGGTAATGCCTACCGGTCTTATCAATGGCGTAGGGATACGGAAAGTCGTTCGCTCCTACAGGCGATACGAATGCGACGATCTCGTCGACGGCCTCAAATTCGAACACTTCGATGCCCACGAAGACGTATTTGAGGTCGCCGATGTAGAAGAGCAAAGAGTTCCCTGCTTCATTGAGCTTGTTCACTCTGTCGTACCCTCCTGACAATACAGTCAATGGGCAGAGGTGGCTCATGCCAACAAACACGTCCTCGCACACGAACGCGTGATCCGAGGCTTCGCCGTGTACATCGACAAAGTGCCTACCGTCATCGCGTTGTGCAACGGACGCGACAAAGCCCACGCCGCCATTGTCACGGGTCGCGTACTTTTGGACACCGGGTTCAGGGGCGAGAATCCTTCGCCAGTGCTCTTCGAACTCGTGTATACCTGGGTCTCCCGTCTCAGGTGTGGGAGAGCCATGGTAAAGAAGCGACAAGGCAAGGTCTCTATGTGTCATTATGATCACGAAACGAAAAAAGCTTCCGTGAGCGCCTTTCACTTTGTTCCGTGCTCGCCAATCAGTCATCAGATCTGCAGGTACCACTACGACAAGTGTATTCACCACAGCACTCCGAGTTACTTTGGCACACCGACCCTGGCTCGCGGCATGGCGTCTCACACACTCCCTCGTCATTGCACTCAAGTCCTTCACAGCACTCGTCGCCATAACTGCACCCCCCCCTTTTCTCGACACACGGTGTGACGGTACGGCACTTTTGGTCGGAACACACGAGATCGTGACAACAGTCTCCATCGTTTGCACACTCTCCATCCACATCCTTGCATCTGTCTGGCTGCTTCTTCGTGAGTACCAACGCCACGACGGTGGCGGCGACCACGGTGGCGACGACCACCGCGAGGGCAATCAAAAGTCGTTTCGACGGCATATTTACCCATATGCGAGGACTTGCCTTGGAGGGGGACTGCGGTTCGAGTCTGGGCAGGGAGGGTTGGGCGAGGTGTTTTTATTTGGCCGGGTCTGGCCTCGTCCTGCTGGCTGGTGGTGGCTGGTCGTACCATGTATCTCTTGGATTTGACCCCCTTTATTGGGCCTGTTCAACCCCACAAAATCCCCCACATCGTCTATTCATCACGGCGTTACTGGCGGCGGTAGATGACGCGGACGAAACGGAGCGCGCACCAACGAGACGCGAGGCGACCGATGACCAACGCGATCCGGAGGAAACGACGCCCGAACTGCGAATAACGGTAGACGGGGAATACTACGCAAACATCAAGGGAAGGTGGTATGAGGCGGAACTCTCATACCTGGGCACACCCATAATCGGAAAAAGACTACCCGCCGCACCCACAAACTTGGACTCATCCCCACCGGCGCATTGGGGGGAAGGGTACAAAACCAACAAGAGACTAGAATACCCGCTAGCAGACGAATACACACTAGACGGCAAGACGCCGCTGGACGGCACCGGGGTAGAACATATAACCGAGGCCCTCCAACGCAAACATTGCAAACGTAAACACCTCACGGGGCCGACCAAATGGGAGGAAAAACTCCAAACGCCAAGCGACACATGGGCGCACCTCGCGAAGCTGTACACCGCGCCAATGATAACGGCGCGAGACATGCACCTACATTTTAAACATATCACACATAGACGAGTGGGCACATATAACCGCTTTCCGGACAGAGACAACACGTGCCGCATATGTGGGGAAGCTGATGAATCCTCGATCCACCTGGGTGAGTGCACCAAGATAACCAACATCCTAGGCGAACTGAATAAAGTCGCACGCTTCTCACCTAAGGCTAAGGCAGAAAGGAGTAGGGAGGAAATCATTGTAGACAACCTATTCGTCTTCCCGAAAGGGAACGCCCGAGGAGGGGTGAGGCCTGTCCACTTGGTAGCAAAAAAGACGTTGGGCTACTTCTGAGCCCGGCCTAAGATTGATCCCTATAAGACCCTCTATGAATTCGAAGACGGGCACGGCTAAATGCGTGGAACTTTCGGGGGCTATACCGCAAAAGCGGCATGTCGGATCGTCCGCGAATCTGTTCGCCGTGGCTATTCTCCTATATAGAATGTGTTTGAAGTGCATGTACGAGTCCCTCGGGGTCAGAAAGTTGTACTTGTACAGCTGCGATATTTGCTTCCATTTTCCTGAGAGGGCCGGTAGTCTTTTTTCCCATCGTAGTGTGGATTTCTGCTTCTTCGTTTTCCTCATCGCGAGGAACGCCTTAGTGAGCGCCTTAACATTGATGTCTTCTAGCGTTTTACGCGCGACTTCTTCTATGGGATATCATGAGATATCGTGATTTCAACGATATATCGACCCTGCCCCAAATCGAGTGAATGGAGTCAGACCACGTGTGTGGTTTCAACATGTGAAGTGTCAAGTTGACTCAAGTAACAAGTAACCTCCAGGTGACAATGAAAGGTGTTAGCAGGGATGGGGATAATTGAACGCTTTTGGTCTTTGAACTTGTGGCGCGGGCGCTAGACATAACAAACAAACTCACATAAACCACCGACGTCACTCATCACTCACGCTCACACTCTACACTCTTAAATAAAACACGAACCACACACAATCGACATCGACATCGACAATCGCACCATCGCACTCAAGCACACGAAAACAAGAAGCCGGTCACCTAGCGACACAGGACACGGGAGGAAGACGGGAATGAACCCGTTAGGGACAGGAACACTCCGCTCGACACTACACACTACCACCCCCCACGACCCGAGCCCCTAGGTAGAGCACGAGCGGGGTCGCCGCAAGGCAGGTTGGGAGGAGTGAGAGAGTGTATGTACCTGGCGTGGCTATGGTAGAGGACTAAGCAAGGCCGCGCGCGTGGCGAGATAATTAAAAGATTTTTTTCTTCGACGGTGAGATCAGGCTTGCTCTTGCTCTGACGGAGTAAATACCGAGGATAGACTTTGACCGCTCCACGAGAAGCACAAGACCACAAGAGACCGTGCGCGCCACCTCGCGCGCGGGAGACGGCGACACGACGAGCGTCGCCACTTCCACTAAAGAGTGGCAAGTGCTCCTCCCATAGCCCCCCCCCCCCCCCCCCCCCGGGGATGGCGGGGAACAGTACGTCCTCGTACTCCTCAGGAAGATGGATGGAACCGTCAAAACCGTCGTTCATCAACTCGTCATCAGCGTCTCTTAATTAGTTTCGTGGGCGTTCCCCACGAGGGGCGGGCGAGAGAGAGATGCACTGAGCCTGTCTCCCCCCCCCCCCCCCGCCCCCCGCCCCCCTCTCTCTCGCGCGCGGCGGCTCCCGCTCGGCCAGGGCGGGCAGCGTCGCAAGCCGGGCTCCTCCGAGTGACTGTGAAAAGACAGCCGTAGGAGAGGGTTCTTCTGGTGGGGCCCGCAAGTCCCGCGCGAGGTGAGGAGAGAGAGAGAGAGTGAGAGAGAGAGAGAGAGCTGCTCTCCTCCCGCCTCTTTCCCCCTCCCGCCCCCCCCCTCCCCGCCCTCCCGCCCGCCCCGCCCCTTCCCCCTTGCCGCGACAGGCCGGACCGGGCAGGTAGCCGCGCTTCCCTTCTCCCGCGTGGTGATTTCTTACCTCTCTGGCCGATCGCATTGGGGGCCGCCAGCCTCTGCCCCCTCCTCCTCTCTCTCCCCCACTTGCGCCCCTCCCCCCCTCTCCCCCCTCCCTCTCCCCCCCCTCTCTCCCAAAGCGCTCAGAGCGATGGGCGCGCCGGCGGTGGAAGTCAAGGTGGAGGGACATAAGGTGGTCGGCGAGAAACGGCCGTACGCCGTCTACAAGCTCCTCGTCTCCGAGGGAGACCAAGAGTGGAGGCTTGAGCGGCGCTGGTGAGCGCTCTCGATCCCACCCACAGGGGACTGCATGAGGGCGGGGGGGGGGGGGGGGAGGAGGGGGAAGGAAGAGGTGAAGGCGCAGCATGGTCACCATGGATGTATCCCGTCCTCTCGTTCGCTCATCCTGTCTGGCCCCTGCCGGAGCTCTACAGGAACGATCTCCGCCTGGCAATCAACGAGCTAAACCGGGAGTGTGCCGACAACCTACGGGCCTCGGCCGACAAGATCCCCAAGTTTAACGTGCACGGGTTCCGCTCATCGAAGGCCATGCTCGAGCCGACGTTCCTCGATACACGTGCCACCGCCATGGAGTCGCTCCTCAAGGCATACCTCGCCGCCCTGCCCACCTCCTTCCTGCAAGAAGAGGGTCCCGCTGCACTCCGCTTTCTTCTCGGGCAGACTGCATCCCCGGTGGCTGGTGCTTATCGAACCCCTTCAGCTACGCCGTCCACTACGCCGCGCTCTACAATAAGCTGGCTGAAGGCTCCGACTTCCGTCTACGGCGCTATTCACGAGGAGGTGTCGAGCAAGCTGAAGGCGGCTGGTCACGACGAGCATGCTCGCGATGCTTGCAAGAAAGTGCTCTTCGATTCTGAGACAGAGAAGCAAGAGGCCAATGAGGATACACCGGTACGCTCAAGGGTTCAATGCCTTCTCCACGGTCTTTTCCACATCTCCACTTGCTTGCCAGGCTCGCTTGCCTCACGCTCCACAAACGAGGCCGCCAAGCGTGTCGGTGCTTGTGTGTACTCATGGGCGCTCGTGTCCCCACAGGCGAAGAAAGCGGCAAAAAAGCCCTGGGCCTCTCCTACCTCAACGTTTCTCGCCATCTGGGTGTCGGTTGTAATTCTTCCCATCGCTGCAGTGGTGGCTAAGGAGCTTGTCCGGCTGCCCATGTAGACTTTGAGTTCATGGCCCGAGCACAATGTTCTCTTATCTTTGAGTGTTGACACCCTCCTATACCGATTGACCTGGTCCTTGCTGCGCGCATCACCTGCTGAGATCATTCACTCGTGATGAGTTCGTTTCTCGCTGCTGCAGCCGACCGACGATGTCGTCCCGGGCAGTGAAGCCGTCTGCCCTCTAGGTTCCAATATCATTGGCATGAGTGCAGATGCAGTATCTCTTCCAGATGCAGATGTGAAGCTCACTACCATTGGCTGCTTCCTGGCGCTGCACTGATTTGTTTTGCCTCACACGAGAGTCAACGTGCCTCGGACGTTGTGGATACGTAACGTGCGCAGTAGCTCCCCATTTGAGTGCTCGCCACCTTGGAAGTAGTCAAAGTGCATCAGCGCTTCTGTAGCCGCAAGAGTGCCTTGCTTCGCATTGCGCTCCCAAATGTTTCCCGGAACCTTGATTGAGCGTCGTGCACTCATTCCTACCTCCTTCTCTCATGTTTAGTTGCGTGTGGAAACGCCGGGGCTGATTTTCACCTCGACCGAGACTGCTGTGATTTTGTTGTGGTTTGTCGCCTCCAATTTGTTCTTATTGTTCCCTGTGCTCCATCCCTACGCTTGCGGTCTCCCGGAACATTGGGGGCTACAAGCACGAGCTACTTAATTTGTTGTACTGATACTGAAAAGAAAACCTTTTAAATCTTGCCTCGCACGTGGCTTTGGGACTCAAAGTTGTAGCCACGCTTATATCTTGTATCCCTTCAACTATCAGTAAACTGATAGGGTCATGGAGCGCTCGCCGCCTCCCGCCCTCGCTGCCGCCGCCATGGACGAAGCGTTCATGGACACACCTCTGTCGCCGAAGCGACCGCGCCAGGACGACCCGCCCGACCAGGTGGGCGCAAGAGCCAGCGGGCCACGCCCGCGCACCACCGAGAACGGAGAGCCCACAACCTGCATGCTGGCAGCAACCAGCATGCAGCACACCCACACCACACCACACAGTCACACTAGCCACAGCACACGAGAGGGACGATCTAATAGAGAAGGCCTCCGGGCCGGGACCCTGTCGAAACAAGCGAGTGCTTGTTCGTGGGGCAAGTCTCAAGGGGGCATAGAGCACGGTCTTGAGAATGAGAGAGGGAGCGCGCGCGCTACATGGCGACACAAGCCACGATGACACATCACCCACAAAACCGCAGAGGCAACAAAGGGACACTCCGAAAACTCACGTAAACAGTCACCACAATCAAAGAAACGGGTCCGGAGAGAAATGCAGCCAACCGAAACGAAGCCACAACGAAGAGTCCCGAAGTAAACGGCGATCACCCCTCAAGAAGCAATGCCCATCCTAAAGTTAAAAGACACACAAGCCATCGGATCCGTCTAGAGTATTGTGGAAATACTCTGGATCCGACACCCCCCGACTAAATGTCGAGCGTCCGCGCGAGTCAAACTTGCACAGCACACTCACAGGCGTCCCCATGAGGCACACGCAAGTCTGACATGCACAAACAAACGTTAAACCAACACGAAGAACACATTGCACATTGTTGGTTTGAAGACAAGCAAGTCTCACTCGGGGCGCACATCCCTAATGAGAACGTTACGTAGGGCGCATAGCCGGACTGAGAATGAAGGGTGGCCGTAGCCAAATCGAGAACGAACAAGAACAAGAACAGAAACACGGCTCAAAACATGACGCAATCGAGGGAGGAGGATTGACCAAGGGACCGAGGCTGAAGGCCGCTGAAAATGAACGCGCGATCGAGAGCAAGATCGAGAGAAAGCTCGAGAGAAAGCTCAAGGACAAGGCAGAAAGCGAGGGAGACCCAACAGCCCACTCAACGCGACCGAACGGACACGCAAGCGACTGCACGTCGGGATCGGGAACACCCACCACCACACAATTTGCCTCCCCCCCTCATGACCAAGATGAGGAAGAAGAACCGGAAGACACTACCACTCTCACTTGCAGGTCCGTCTGTCGCACCCAGCACGCAGCGTGTCACCATCCTTTCCTGCGCCGACGAGAAGAACTCGACCCGAACATGCTCTCGCAAAATCTAACGCAACGCGCGCACAATCTAATGCAACGCCACGCATCGCGCCGCGCCACTTTGAAATTTGGTGGCGCCACTTTGAAATACCACATTAGTCTGGGCGGCGGGGCGGAAGGGCGGCGGGGTGGGATGGGGGAGGGCGGGGCGGAGGTGGAGAGAGGCGAGAGGATCGCGCGCCGGGGGCTGGGGGTGGGGCTGGGGGTGGGGGTGGGGGATGGGGTAGAGGGGCTGTGGGTTGGGGGCTATGGATGGTCGGACAGAGGACCCGCGCAGGACACACCCCCGCCGCTCCACTCGATAGGGAAGAAAAGCGCGCGCGAGGGAGTCCTGGCGGCGCGGGGGCGAGTCCGCGCGGTGAAAAAAGAATAAAGCGCGCGGGGCGAGAGAAGAAAGCGCGCGCGCGCGCCGCCGCGCGCATTCTGTCAGATTGACCCCTCGCGCGAGCGGTGGGAGGGGGAAAGCGCGCGCACGCGCGCAGTGGGGGGAGGGAATGACGTGCGCTACCGGGCAGCCCTTCGCGGTGCGCGCGCGCGGCCTCGCCTTCACGCAGTGCCTCCAGGAGGGCGCCGACACCATCGGCGACTACGTGCGCAAGCACGGGCGATGGACGGGCTGCGACACCCTCGCGAGCACGTGGGAGAGGCCGGAGGTCGCGGCGGGCGGCGGCGTCTTCGTCGACGTCGGCGCCAACATCGGCAGCTGCACGCTCCTCATGCTCGCCCTCGGCGCCACGGTGCACGCCTTCGAGCCCGTGCCCGACAACGTCCGTCTACTCAACGCGTCCGTCCGCGCCAACCCCGGCTTCGCCGACCGCGCCGTCGTCAAGCAGCTCGCACTCGGCGCGCGCCCGCAGCGCGCGGCCTCGCTCTTCGTGCAGGCGCGCAACTCGGGCAACGCCGTGCTCCACGTGCCCGTGCCCGACCGCGCGACCGACCAGATGCACGCGCCGATCCGCGTCGAGGTGAGCACGGCCGACGCCGAGCTCGCCGCCGTCCGGCGGGTGCGGCTCATGAAGCTCGACGTGCAGGGGAGCGAGCTGAGCGTCCTCCGCGGCGCGCGGCGCACCCTCCGGCGCACCGCCGCCCTCTCCTTCGAGGTCGCGCACCGCCACCTGGCCGCGCACAACGCCTCCGCTCAGCTGCTCGCGGCCGAGGTGGCCGCCGCCGGCTTCCGCCTCCGCGAGTCCTGGGACCGCACGGGCGGCGACTGGGTCGGGGTGCGCGACCCGCAGTGACGGAATACGTGCGCATCCTCAGTCTGTGTTTTTCGCTCGTGATTGGGTAAGGAGAATCATGCGTACCAAGCCCACGTGTGCCCTGGTGCTCTGCGTCCTGTTGGCTTGTGTGATCACACTGCTATTGTGCCATGAGCGTCTCAAGAACGCGTACATTGACCGCGTGACAGCGGCTCGGTTGAGGACCAACCGCAATTTGTATGCTCATTTCTCACAAGTCTTCGATATTCGCAATGTCAGAAGGGACGACTTATTGCCCACCACCCCATACGACTGCAAGAGAGGACACGATGAGTGGGCCTTCTGCTTGGGCGCCTCGGAGTATGTACAAGCATTGAAGCGGAAGGTCGCGCGGGGGGATATCGATGCGTTGCTCAAGATGATTTTGCCGCACATTCATTGTGATGGGCGCGAGCTCAAGCTTGAGGACTTGATCGTCTTGGATGTACTGTCCAAAGAGGGCGCGTACTTTCCCCAGATCCACAATGACATCCAGTGGGAATTCTATCCGAACGACGGGTTCCAAGTTTGGATGCTTCTTGAAAACGAGCACGAACAAAACTGGGGTAACATGTTCATATTTGATTCCAATGAAGGAGAGAATGGCCGTGTGAGGCTTGCAGACGACAACCAAACATTGATGTTCGTGACCCCTCGGCACGAAAGGGAGTCCAAGATCAGCCGATGTGCGAAGTATTTGGATTTCACGCCCGGAGATATGTTGGTATTTAGCTCCCGCTTCTTGCACATGTCCGACTTTCGCGTCCTCAAAAGCCGCAGGAAGTCGGTTGGCTTTCGCGTCCTCGTGCGTCGAAAAGGGTGCGCCGTACCGCCCCCGCGTAAGCTCTGGAACTTCGAAGCCGGGTATACCCTCGGGCAGAGCCTACTATACCATATCAAATGCTTCCGTGGCTGTACACGCTATTCGCTGTCGGGGATCTGAAATCCCAGGAGCACCCCCCCCCGCTACCCGGCGAAGGGTTTGAAGGCACCGCGCGTCGCCAACCAGCGTGCTCCTCCCCTCGGGCGCCTTTTTCTCGCTCGCTTGGCGCTCCCGGCTCACCGGCGGCCTCTGGCTCCGTGTGCATCGCGTGGTGCAGGTGTGTTTCTCCCTCCTCCTCCCCCCCCCATCGGCCCTCCCTCCCACGAAACAAGGCACCCCCCCTCGCTCTCGCAGGTAAGCGGGCTTTGCGGTGGCCGCCGCCGGCGTCGCGCTCGCCGTCGCGTGGGTGCCCCGAGGGCGCCACTTCTCGCACCCCCATCATACGCTCGGGGCCGTCGCCTTCGCCCTCGCCCTCGCCCTGCTGCAGCCGCTCAACGCGCTCGTGCGCGGCCCGCCCGCCGCCCGCACCACACGCCGCGCCGTGTGGCGGGTCGCGCACAAGGGGACGGGCTACGCCATGCTCGCCGTGGGCGTCTACCAGGCCCTCTCGGGGCGCGCCCTCATGCCGAGCCAAGGCGACGCCGTTATCGTCGCGTACGGGGTGCTCCTGGGCCTCTTCTTGGGGGTGCTCGCGGGGGGGGGAGGGGGGCTCATGGTAGGGTGAGAGTCCCCACAGGAGGGGATTTCTTTTATACCGACGCATCGCGTATTTGGAAACGAGGGGTACCAAATGAAGGCAAACGACCTCAGCCCCTGCCCTCTGGCAGGGGCAGGGCACTCATCAATTCAGCCCAGACCCCTAGTGGGCGCGGGTCGCGAGCCGCACTCCCAGGCCCGCATGGGCCTGCTCTCGTACTGACCCCCCCCCCGTCCCTGGTCGCCAGGCAGACAGGGGCCTCAGGGCTGCACCCAAGGCCAGCGAGGCGAGCGAGGGAGAGGCAGGGGGGGCCAGGGGCTGAGCCCCAAGGTCGTTTGCCTTCATTTGGTACCCCTCGTTTCCCAATACGCAATGCGTCGGTACAAAAAAAATGTGGTCGTGAATACAACAAACAAATGGCGGCGGGCTTGGTGGCACATCTCTCGATACAAATCGAGAATCATAAGGTGGTTATAAGAGCTAGCGAAGATGGTATAAAGTTATGCGATCGCGCGATTAATCTATTACAGAATGTGAGATTGACTTCTAATATATTTCAAAATAGTATTGAAACCAATACGGAAGTTGGTAAATTAGAACACAAAAAAATGTTGTATAGAGAACAAATCCGTTTAGCGAACGAGGAAATCAAACAACTCAGACAAGAAATACAAGATTTGGCGATGACCCCCGATACCACCACAAGGACTCGGTAAAGAGGTCGTTTGACTTGACTGTTCGAAGAGATAACCCGCGGGACACGGGAACTGTTCTGAGGGTGCTTCATTTTTTTGGGGGGTGGGGGGTCGCTTGTTTTTTGACGCGGGGTGGAAAGCGCGCGCAAAAAGCGCGCGCGTTTAGCTCGGGCTCTCTCTCTCCTGCCGCCGGTTCTCTCCTAGGTCGTTTGCCTTCATTTGGTACCCCTCGTTTCCCAATACGCAATGCTGCAGCCTTCCCCGCCGAGTGGTGCAGCGCCCCGAGAAAGTTATTGGTTTCCCCCCCCTACCCCCTCACGCGGAAAGTTGTCAGATTCCGAATACGGGGGTCTCGCCCTTCCCCCACTCTGTGACCCCTTGCCGCGTGAGGGGCGTAGAGTCGACGGCTCGCCGACCCGTGCCGTCGAGGAGCTCTTTGTCGACGATCGACTCCGCGCGGAAGAGGAGCGCCGCCGCCTCCACCCGGCGGTGCCGCACGGCCATGTGGGCTCCCGGCTCACCGGCGGCCTCTGGCTCCGTGTGCATCGCGTGGTGTGTTTCTCCCTCCTCCCCCCCCCCCATCGGCCCTCCCTCCTCCCCCCCCCCCATCGACCCTCCCTCCCACGAAACAAGGCACCCCCCCCCCGCTCTCGCAGGTAAGCGGGCTTTGCGGTGGCCGCCGCCGGCGTCGCGCTCGCCGTCGCGTGGGTGCCCCGAGGGCGCCACTTCTCGCACCCCCATCATACGCTCGGGGCCGTCGCCTTCGCCCTCGCCCTCGCCCTGCTGCAGCCGCTCAACGCGCTCGTGCGCGGCCCGCCCGCCGCCCGCACCACACGCCGCGCCGTGTGGCGGGTCGCGCACAAGGGGACGGGCTACGCCATGCTCGCCGTGGGCGTCTACCAGGCCCTCTCGGGGCGCGCCCTCATGCCGAGCCAAGGCGACGCCGTTATCGTCGCGTACGGGGTGCTCCTGGGCCTCTTCTTGGGGGTGCTCGCGGGGGGGGGGGAGGGGGGCTCATGGTAGGGTGAGAGTCCCCACCAGGAGGGGATTTCTTTTATACCGACGCATCGCGTATTTGGAAACGAGGGGTACCAAATGAAGGCAAACGACCTCTCTCTCTCTCTCTCTCTCTCTCTCTCTCTCTCTCTCTCTCTCTCTCTCTCTCTCTCTCTCTCTCTCTCTCTCTCTCTCTCTCTCTCTCTCTCTCTCTCTCTCTCTCTCTCTCTCTCTCTCTCTCTCTCTCTCTCTCTCTCTCTCTCTCTCTCTCTCTCTCTCTCTCTCTCTCTCTCTCTCTCTCTCTCTCTCTCTCTCTCTCTCCTCTCTCTCTCTCTCTCTCTCTCTCTCTCTCTCTCTCTCTCTCTCTCTCTCTCTCTCTCTCTCTCTCTCTCTCTCTCTCTCTCTCTCTCTCTCTCTCTCTCTCTCTCTCTCTCTTCTCTCTCTCTCTCTCTCTCTCTCTCTCTCTCTCTCTCTCTCTCTCTCTCTCTCTCTCTCTCTCTCTCTCTTCTCTCTCTCTCTCTCTCTCTCTCTCTCTCTCTCTCTCTCCTCTCTCTCTCTCTCTCTCTCTCTCTCTCTCTCTCTCTCTCTCTCTCTCTCTCTCTCTCTCTCTCTCTCTCTCTCTCTCTCTCTCTCTCTCTACACGATCAAGCATCGGCTTGATTCGACACGCGCGCGGCCGCCCGGTTGGTTAGTAGGGAGGTTCACAAGCACGCTGCCTCAAGCCGCACATGTAGCGGGGATTTTTAGAAGATTTTTTAAAAGTAGAAAGTAGTAAGTAGCGCACAAGGGGAGGAGCCGCAAGGCAGGTTGGGGGTTGGGGGGAGAGGTAGGGGTCAGGGGCCAGGGGCGTGGCTACAAAGTAGAGTCCCGAAGCCACGCGCGCGGCGAGCATATTAACTCTGGCGCGCGCGGTTTTTTTCTCTCGCTACCGCTATCTACTCTGGCGCATATAATAGCTAGGGACCACATCGAACACCTTGCCTTGTGAGAAGAAAACAACGCCTATTCTTTACTAGTATATCCTTGTTCCGAGCTTCCGAGCGCCTCTCCCCTCTCGCTACAAATCCGCTCTCTCTCCCCTCGAGCCAAGGCGCCCGCCTCCGCGCGCGGACCCGGAGAGAGAGAGAAGACCGAGAGAGGAGGAGCCGCGCAGGGGGACGACGAGCGGAAGGGACTGGGAGGGGGGAAGAAGGAAACGGGAAAAGAGGGAAAAGAGGGAAAAGAAGGGAGGGGGGGAAGGGGGAAGGGGACGCAAATCCCCTCCGACCCGCCGCGGCCGCCCCGCTCTCTCTCTCTCTCTCTCTCTCGCTCCCCTCCCCCTCAAACTCTCTCCTCAACACTCTCCCCAACTCTCTCTCTCTCCTACTCTTCCTCTCCCTCTCCCCCCCCCTCCCTCTCCCCCCCCCCCCCCCCCCCCCCCCCACCTCCCTCTCTCTCTCCTGCCTCCACAGAGGAGCCGTGCGCGGGGGAGGGGAGCCTTCTCGACCGGATGGCGTACAGATGCGGCGACCGGCCCATCTGGGAGCTGCCTCTTTTCCGCGGCCTCGTGCTGGGCAACTCGCTTGCACAAGACCCGACGGAGCTGGCACCAGCACCTGAGCAGGGCACACCAATGCTTCGCACACTGCTCGACGCGCTCAGCGTGATTTCGGCGCAGCTCGGCGCGCTCGAGTCTTTCGGCTACGCCTCGCCCGCGCTTCGGCGTACCGTCGGACGCGTCCACTCGGCCTTTGCGCGCTCGCTCGAGCTTTGCAAGATGTTGCCACAGGTGCGAGACCATGCCACCTTCTACGAGCTGCTCACCACGTTCACTGCTCAGGTCAAGTCGCTCATGCCGGGAGGGATTATCGTTATTCCTGGCGGTTGGGCCGGCGGTGTTACGGTCTACGTCCTGCACTGCGTCTCCTACGAATCGTACACGCTGGCAATCTGCTCGACTGGCTCTGGCTTGCAGTACCATCCGACTCGCATCGACCCCGCGACAGGGGCTGTCCAGTACAATACCCCGCTTCTATGCCTCGATATCCCGCCCTCTCGTGTGCGCGACTCGGCGATCTGGTTCATTCTGCTGCGCGCCGCCCTCTTCCCCGATAAGAATCACTCTGCTGCCCTGATTTATGAGCGCCTCATCCCATATCTCAACCGCAAGCCCATCGGCGCCAATGTACCCGACCCCGGTCTTGTCGATGGCGGAGTGGACGCCTCGGCGGCAGAGCTCAACAATGGCGTTGCATCGTTGCCCCCGCCACCACCCCCGCCACCCGGGCAGCCCGCGCTCGGCCAGGCGGCCCCTGGCTTCTACGGCCCGGCCTCGGTCACAGATGGTGGCATCGGTGGAGCTTCACACAATGGCTTCGGTACTGGAGGCGGGGCCGGCTTCGAAAGAGCAGCGAGGGCTCGGCCGACGCCGCCCAACTGGCATACCCCGACCGAGGGTGGCGACCCGTATGCGCACGGCTTGGCATCGTTGGCCGCCACTGTCGCGCTTCAGATGTGTGCCGAAGGCGAGCTACTCGACATGATGAGGCCGGGCCGTGCGCCCGAGGCAAGAGGCATGAATGCCATCGACTCGCGGCCAACGTACAGCGCCGATGGCATGGCCCTGTTGTTGCAACATCAGTTGTGCGTGATTGCGTACGAAGACCTGCTTAAGGAACAGGTGACGCACGGCGGCGCCGTTGGCTCGTCCTTGTCGGCTGCTTCGCTCGAACTACTCGCACGGGCAACTCGGCGCCTCTCCGCCGCTTCGCCCCGCCTCGCCACTGGCGCCAAGACCCTCGCTCCCACGGAGCTGGAGGGCATGCTCACGCAGCTACGCACCCTCTCCAGGGCGATTGCTGAGGCCAAGTCTGTTGTAACCACAGAGCTGCTCCCAATCGCCCCGCCACCACTCGACGAGGTGCGCGGCACAGCAGTGTTGCCATACTTCGACCGACTAGCTTATTTGCCCGACGTCGAGGCCCTCGCTGGTGCCACCCGCGAGCCTCCGGTCGTGCTTCCGGTCAAACTCTCATCGGTGCCTGACAAGGTGGAGACTTTCTCCGATGTCTCCAATGCGCTGCAGCAGGCGACCATCGTTTGCACGATGCTCGCCAACCAGCGCGGCCTTGTGAACAACTCGTACGCTCTGCGGGCAGCTCTAATCACCCACATCTTCATACGTGTCGTCCCTCTTCCGCTCCCACTGTCCAACACTGGTCGCAGTTTGCGCTGTTTCTGGGCGCGCAAAGACCGCAAAATCTCTCACGACACGCAGGCCGAGCTGCTTCGATGGCTAGCCATGCTGTGCCGCCATTATGCCGCCGCGTCGCTATCACTCCCCCTGACCGCCTCGTTCGATGCGACACGCATGCTTGTCCTCGCCTCCATGGCGGCCGTAGCTGACGCTGTGCTGCGGCTCAGGGCCTTTGACGCGCCCTCGCACCTCTCGCTACACTACTCTGGGGAGGCCGAGGGCCCAGTGACACCCTTTGCGCTTGAGATGCGCCACTTTGAGCGCGAGTCGGAGCGCTGCCAGTTCTATTTGCCCCAGCTCGCGGTTGCGCGCACGCAGCTGCTCGACTATTTCGGCGATCTCGCACGCGCCACCCAGCCAGATCACCTGCTCTTCCGCTTCGAGCGATCTATGGAGCTGGGAGCCGGTGAGGCGAATCTTCTCATCCAGCTCTGCACAAACCTCGGCTTTCCAAAGGACGGCGCCAGCCTCGCCGCCTATCTCACGGGTGAGAACTCCGCCGTCTTGGACCTCTACCCTGAGCTGGGCACCTTCCGAGACATCACCTTCATGTTCAAGGCAATGATGGTACCATCCGGCGATGCGCTGCCCGAGCTGAAGGCATGGACGCCAGAGGATGCCAAGCTGACGTGGAGGTGGAAGCCGCCCACTGAAACGGCTGCAGGCGAGCTCCTCGTCTCGGGCTTTGGAAAGAACACGATGCACTGCGCGGGATGGGCTGAGGACGGCGACGAGGAGGGCGAGCTAGTGGTGGCCCATCCGCGTAAACGTCTCGGTTTCTTTGAAAAGCTTTTCAAGAAAGCACCCAAGCCACGCCTGCCGCCCTCGCCCGCTGATGCATCGTCGCTGGCCAAGCAAGAGCTGCAGACTGAGGAGGATGTGTTACACGTGCGCACAAAAGACTTGCCAGACTTTGGCGGCACGCTCCGCGCGTCCGACTCCGAGCTTCTACTGCAATACCTACTCGCCCCCTATCTGCGCGTGCCGCTGCTGCTTCGTTTTTTCTCGGAGGCGTCGCACACAGCCGCTCTTGCTCACCCGGAGTTGCAGGACGTGATGGATGCGGCCATCTTCGAGCCGGGTCTCTGGCAACCTAATGCGCCCAAGCCCATGCCGATGACTGTCCCGGCTGAAAACCGCAAGCACCTGGCCACTCCGGTGGGCCTCCTGTTTCAAGAGCTCACGCATTCGCCGGCTGTCACGCTCGGTTGCCTCCAGACCTTGCTCGACAACGCACTCGACATGGATGCCGGCCGCTTTTCGCGCAATGGTGCCTCAGCGGTAATCCTGTATGCCGTACGACTCTCGCTACGCATAGAGGGCTATGTACGGTATCTTCTCTCACCTGCGGCGGATTCGTGCCGTGGCCTTGAACGCGCTGCGGGTGGCTCGCTGCACTGCGATGCGCAAACGCGCGCAGCACTCGTCGCCGGCGCGGCCGCACTCCGCACAAAACTCGAGGACCACGCCCTCCCCGTGATGCAATCTTGGTATGCGCGGCTTCGTCGTGACGCTATGACTCGTGACGCCTGCGTTGTTGCAGCCCATATGGCATTCCTATTCTCTGAGGTGGATGCGGATACGCTCGACGCGCGGGCGCTCTTCACGCTGCTCTCGTGCCGCGCCTTCATCAACGTGCACCACGATTATGACGTGGAGCCCCTGATACCTCTGCCAGGTCACCCACCCCCCAAGCCTCGGAAGCGTGACTTGCGGGAGCGCCCGCCATTGGGCTTTGACCCGATGGACGTTTTCGATCTATGGCAGCGCCACCTACACAAGACGCTCAACTGGCTTGAGGCAAACCCTGAGCAAGCCTCCGAAATGATGGAGGCGGTGGTGCGGCTTCTCTCCGGCGGCGACTCGGAGAAGAAGAAGATGGCCACTCGCCAGTGGCACTCTATGAGCGGCTGCGATTGCGAGGGTCGCTACGTGCCGGACACGGCAGCAGCAGCGGCCGACGCGAAGGCGGGGGGCAACGGCACACAGTCAGAGTCGTGGACGGTGGTTGCGGAGCGTGAAGCGGCGGCGGCGGCCAAGCACGGGTACGAGGCCTGGCTGCGCGTGCGCATCTCTCCCTCCACGGAGACTGAGATCAATGTGCAGCTTGGCGAGCTCACGCTGAAGCGCCACCACATGCGCATGCTCGAAAAGGAGGTTGCAGCCCACCACGACTTCACTGCAGTCTTTGGTGAAGCCTCCGCTCACTCGCGCCATCAATGCGCCGAGGTCCGCCGTTCGGAGAACCGGCTCTGGGTGCGCTTGCTCGGCACGCGGCACGACGTACAAATATGGTCACCGGACACACGGCCGCCCAAGGCGCTGCGAGCAGCGATGCTGTCGTCAGCACCTTGGGTTTCGTCAGTCATCGAGCCTCTTAAGTCGAGCGTGCCTATTCTGGGCAATGATCTCGCACTCATCGACGTCAAAGATGGCCATGCGCTCTTGTCGACATTGGAAAAGGAAACGGGGACTCTGAAAGAGCTCGTGCTTACGCGCACACCGCCAGCGGTGCACGTCTTCAATGTTGTTGAACACGGCCGCCGCTTTCTACGCGTCCTTGAGTACACCTCCGACTGCGCGCTCTGCCTTGGCGAGCTGAAGCATGGCCCCATGTCAGTGAATCTGAGCCCTCAGCCGCATTGGCAATCTGGCGATGCCGCCATCGCCGCGTATCCGAAGGCGACGCTGCTGATTTCACGCTCGCTGACCAAGGAAGACCCCGCACAGACATTTATCCCGCATCGGTTCCTGCGCGGCTTGCTGCCTGAGGGGCTGTTGGCCGACTACATCTTTTGGCAGCGGCCCGACTCCTCCCTCCACGGCCAGAGAATGCTTCGGAGAACGAGTGACGAGGACCCCGCCGACGGGCCACAAGCCCTACCGCCGCCACCCGCCGTGCAGGGGTCCTCCGATGGAACCATGGTGCCGGCGGGGGGCAACGCCTTGTCTCCGGGTGCGCCCGATGAGCTGTACGTGTCCTTCCACAATGGCAATGGTGTTGTGCGCCGCGTCCCGCTAGGACACGGTGGCAGGGCGATCAAGGAGCGCGCGCGCACTCTCATCTCCGCAGGCTACACCAATCGCGAGACGCCAATTGGCCGGCTAGTGGCGACTCTCTCACGGGCGGAGGATCTGGCCTACGTGTTACTTTGGTCCGCCGAGGGTGCTCGAGGTGATACATCACTTGCTGTTGATCTGGTAGAGATGCCTCGGCTGAGACTGACTTTCACCGCGGAAGGTTCCAAGCATGGTGCCAACGGTGGCACGCGGCTTGTATCGAAGGAGCACCCCGGACTTGAGCTTGCGATGCCTCAATGTGAACGACTCGAGGCTTTGTTGCGTGGCATCCCGCACGCCATTGTGCTCACCTCTGCCGAGGGAGAAACGTTCGTACTTCTCTCAGGCCTAGCCAAACCTTGCCGTCTTGCCGACCCTACGGCACCGCTCAACACGCAGCTACTGATAGCCCGTAGCGCTCCAAACTGGGAGGAAGCCCTCCCTGGCGTGCGACACTATCTCTACCCAGTCCATCCGTCACGCACGTATCTGACGCCTCCTTCTTTGGCAGCAGCGCTCGTCTTACTGATCCTGCGCTGGCTCGCACGTGATTTCGCTTCTGCCTTTGCCCTGTGCCCGACATGTGCATCGGACTCGGTCCCCACGGCCGAAGAAGCGCAGTTGTGGGCCTTGCTTCACGACTTCGACGACGACTACGAACCTGGCTCGCATGCAGTTCGACTGCGGCTCTGGCTGGCAACGCGCACTTGTGCCGAATTGGAGTGTCCGTGGGAAGTGCGTGAACAACTGCCGCTCTACCTCGCCAAGCTATCGTACATCCCAGCAGACTGCCAGCTAGCTGCTGCTGAGGAGATGGCACTGCTTCAAGAATTTGGGGACGAGTCGATGCCAGGTGCCGCGAACCGTCTCGCTTTCTTGACGGCTGCTATGGCCGCAGAGGCGGTGGAAGATGATGCTGCAGCCGCAGGTGCGGCCAACCCCTTTGGTGGGCCGGGGGCGGGGCCGCCGAAGATGCGCGCCATTTATCCGCCGCCACCTAAGCTGTCTGCTCCGATATTCGACACACCCCTAAACCACGAAGCTCTGCTTGACGGAGTGGTCGACAAGTTGACTGACAAAATCAAAGGCAATAGCTGGCAGGCGCGAATGGGCTCTCTCGGATATTCGCGGCCCGAGCCTGACAAAGACAAGGCTGGTAATGCACATGACGCCTCTGGTCTTGGTGCGATGACGAAGCTTGTTGAGTGGATGGCCTCGGGCGTAAAATTGGACTCGGATTCGCGAGGCTTTTGGTTGCTATACGAACTGCTTACTGGCTCGCTCACAATTCGCATTCTCATGGATGACTCGCCACACGCCTTCGGTTCGTTGCTACTGCGCTTGGCTGGCAAGAGTTCCGTGGACTCTGAGCTGATGCCCTTGCTACGCTTGCTCGAGCTCGACCCGCAGTTCGCGTCCGAGATGCCAAAGTACCGGCACACGAAGAAAGGCGGCATCTCGCTTTTCAAAGGGAAGGCTGGCAAGGGGATGCCTGAGGAAGTAGGCGCTTTTCTGCTCGCGAGGCTGCGCCAGCGGCCTGGAGGAATGGAACATGTGCCGCCACCGATATACAAGCCACCGGCAGACGTACAAATGTTGCCTATGCGCGAGCTGAGGTTGCTCCACCGCACTTGGCTGACGCCGCATATGCTTGACCGAGCAGCGCCATCGCGTCCTCTCCCTGCCCCGTTCGCTGGCGAAATTCAGCCTATGGGCGACCATGCGGGCAAGGCGATCGTACTTGCGCCCATCGAGCCGCTCACATTCATCAAGCGTGGCGCCAATGGCGGCGCCTCGCAAGGTGGGTTGGGCGAATGCCCTAAACTAGAGGTGGACCGTCACCAGGCATCACGTTCTGTTGTAGCGCGCAAGATGATGTCCCGACTCAGTGAGGATGCCTCGTGGCTTCACTCACAGGCTGCTCGCGAGGCGCGCACACCATATCTCGACGCATTCGATGCAGCGTCCACTGCGAATCCAAGTGCTGCGACGCTCTCCAAACAAGAGGCAGTGATGGCTCGGCTGATCGGTTGTCTAGACAAGCTCATCGCCGACGACCGTGCCGCCTTCGAAACCGAGCTCCCAGCGCTCCTTTCGTATGCTGGAGAGGGCCCGACTCACGCACCTGAGGCAGCGCGCAAAGCGCGCGCACTTGCACAGTGGGCTGGCTGTGAACGCCCAATGACCTTGAATTTGCTCGCTGAGTTGCTGATGTGTTCTCGCGGAGAGGCAGAACTGCGTGCGCTCAACCCGCTCCTCAGTGAGCATGACGCCGTGGAGGCCATGTCTCGAACTACTGCCATTCTCTTGCGCGTCTCCCGCTTCACCTTCGCCGCACGTGCGCGCACTGCGGCGTGGAAGCTACAAAGCGCTCTGGCGAACGCAAAGCGCGCTCTCAATGGTCCGCCCGAGGGCGTTTCATTAGCTGCAGCTTCCGTGCGTGTTGTCTCCGATACCTTGGCGCGCACGCTTTGCTTTCGTCGCGCACACGTCGGAATTCGGCCCCCAGGTGCCCCTGCGGGTGTCGGCGCCATGGGTGACGCGAATGGAGTTCTCGACCCGCGCCTTCTCGTCTTCGAGTACGCAGGCGGCATGGTGCTTCGTCCGCCCCAAGTAGCGTTAATCGCCAAGCTAGCAGCCGGCGCGGCAGCTGGCCGATCCATGTGCCACCAAATGTTGATGGGTGAGGGTAAGACAACCGTCATCGCACCCGTCTTAGCGCTTCTTCTTGGTGACGGCACTCAGCTAGTGACGCAGATTGTGCCCTCACCCCTGCTTCGCTTCTCACTATCCGTGTTGCGCGGCGCCTTCGCGCCGCCACCCTTGCACAAGCCGGTGTGGACCTTCGCCTTCGACAGGCGTGCGTCTGTCACACCAGAGCTCCTTATTAAGACCCATGCAGCCGTCAAAGAGCGTGCTGTCATTTTGTCAACACCCGCTGCGGTGAAGGCCTTCATGCTCAAGTTGCTGGAGTTGCTGCACCTCCTCGACACGGGGCAGTACCCCAAGAATCTAAACACTCTGGGCGACAAGATGCGCCGCTTCATGCGGCTGAAGCCGCGGAAGGTTAATCCCGACGGGTTACTTGACAAACCATCTCTCCACGCACAGGCTGCGCGTGCAGTAGAGTTGCTGGGAATATGGCGAGCTGGTATTGGCGTCATTGACGAGGTCGACGTCGTTCTCCATCCACTAAAGTCAGAATTGAATTGGCCCCTTGGCGACCGTCACTCTCTTGATTTTGCACCAACACGTTGGGAACTTCCCTGGTACCTTCTACACGCTCTCATTGTGTTGCAGGACCCCGAGGCGCAGCCGCCTCAACACAACAGTCGCAATTCCTCTGGGAACGGGCTCGCGTCGGCTGCCGCCACGGCCACTGCTGGGGCGGTGATGCCATCGTCCGCGCCGTCGTCGCCGCCGCCGGGTCAAGGCCCTCGGGGAGCAGCGTCCACCTCGGTCGAAGCCGAACGCGAGCTTCTTGAGCAGATGCGTGCCACGTGTGAAGCAGGGGTTGGCGCCAACATGTTGCAGCGCGTGCCACACTTTGCGTTGCTCTCGGAAGAGTGGTACCACTCCTCGCTCAAACCACTGATGGCCCAGTGGCTTCTCATTTGGTTGCGACGCAACGGATTACATGATGTGACCGACGAGACGGCACTGCGGTGCCTAAGCCGCGGTGGTGTCGAGGAGCCGACTGTCCAGTCTGCACTTTCTGACCGGCAAGTCAAGATGTTGAATTTAGGCGCAGACTGGCTCGCCTTTTTGCTGCCCCACGTGCTTCGCAAGATTTCGCGGGTTCATTTTGGCCTTCTCTCGGTGAAAGAGATGATCGCCATGCAGCGTGACTTTGCGCTTCCTCGGTCTCGCCGATATCTCGCAGTGCCTTTCGTGGGCAAGGACACGCCATCGCAATCGTCTGAATATGCCCATCCTGATGTGGCCATCGGCCTCTCGATTCTTGCTTACCGATACGAGGGCTTGCGCAAGCCAGATTTTGGCGCACTGATCCAAAATCTGCGCCATATGCTCGAAAGCGAGCTTGGGGCTGAGCTAAAGCGCCCCACGGCCCTCATGTGGATTGAATGGATCGAGGCGGCAGGTCGCCGGGTCCGCGGCACACGCACCGCACTGCGGCGGGAGGCGGCGAAGAAGGGTGGGCTTGTGGAAGAGGACGAGGCGCCTTCGATGAGTCGACAGGTGACAGCCCTGCACGACGGCCTAGCGGTGGCTAGCAGTGGTGGCGAGAGCACGCCGCGATCCGCCGCTGTGAGGCGGCTCGCTACCGCAACGGAAACGACACCTATTCCCAGGCCTCGTTCAGTCGAGCGCACAGCTGCCGCAGCAGCAATCGCTGCTGCCACCGTCGATCCCGTCTCCGCGGCTGGGGTGGTTGTCGATGCGGCTGTCTCGCTCGCTCTCGGGGGAGACGGCGATCCCTCCGCATGGGATATCCTACCCCTGCATTTGCTCGACCTTCACGATGTCGACTACATGCAGATGCTATATGAGCTTCTGCGGCGGCAACCAGGAGTCGTGAGGTTCTATTTGGATAACTTGGTCTTTCCTGAGGTGACGGCACATCAGCGCGCCAAGCTGAGTGCCAATGGGCAGGACTTGGGCGGCGAGATGCTGTTTGCACGACGCATCGCTTTTTCGGGCACCCCGTCTTCTTTGCTTCCTCTTGAGATGGGTCAGTGCATTCACTCTATGGGCGACGACGCGAAGATGTTGCGCACCCTTACGGATCCCGCCGTGGTGTCGCCTGCATCTTTGCCTGCGTCCTGGGACGTCCCTGGGGTGCTTGAGGCAGTTGCAGCTCTACAACCACCCGCTCACGCGCTCATTGACTGCGGAGCCCTCGTCACCGGCATGAACAACCGTGAGGTGGCTGCGTACCTCCTGCATCGGCTGCCACCACAGCACGAGGGCGTCGTCTTTCTAGAAAGTGGAGGGCACAAGAAGATCATGTTGCGCGCGACGGGAAATGTTATGGATCTTGAGCGCTGCGGAACCCCGCCAGAGAAGCGCTTCTCATTTTATGATCAAGTGCACACGACTGGGATGGATATCCCGCAGCCTCCAAATGCGATTGCCGTTCTGACGCTTGGCAAAGACCTCACATTCCGCGACTATGCGCAGGCAGCCTATCGTATGCGCGGAATCGGAAAGGGACAAACAGTGAAACTCTTTGTAACTCCTCAGGTGGGACAGCTGCTAGCCAAGGAGGCAGCGTTGGGGCGCGGGACAACCCCCGACAGTCGATTCTCTCAGCTTGCTTCGCTGCCACCGGCCGAGCGCACGCGCGCTGGCTTGCAGGATGTTGCTGCTTGGCTGATGATCAATTCGATGAAAACGGAAAAGATCCAGTTCGAGCTATGGTGCACGCAATGCGCCACCAACGTGTGGCGTAAGCGTGCTATGGGCCACTTACGAGAGGTGCGCAAAGAGATCGGAGAGAAGAAGCTGACTCCGCTTGCACCGGGCGTGCCGCATACGGGTCGACACTCGCTCGACGTCTTTCGTGAGCGCGTTGTTCGCGACGTCTCCAATTCCGTGCCTCGATACGTGGACCCTCGAGCTGAGATAACCAAGATTGCCAATTCTCACTCAGCTCTCCTTGGCGATGCTGGGGATCTCAAGGCATTAGAGCGTATTCAAGCTCTTCTCGCTGGGCATGACGGGGGCGTTCTTGGTGGCAAGCGGGCTGAGCCCGCAGCGTTTGAGCAGGAGCAAGAGCAGGAGCAAGAGCAGGAGCAGGAGCAAGAGCAGGAGCAACAACAGCAACAGCAAAAGGAACAAGAACAAGAGGAAGAAGAGGAAGTGGAAGAGCCTCGCAAGGAGAAGTACGTGCGCGACGAGGAGTATCCGCATCGCTGGCCCTTGGAGAAACTCAAGCTCAAACCAGCTTCTGATGTGCAAGGCTTCTTTCCTGCTTCCGAGTTTGCCGTCCACCGGTCGTTCATGGACAAGCGCGGGCCCCTTCACTGGCCGAATTATCTTCACTTCTCGTCCGACCACACTCACCCGCGCTGGCGCTTCCACTCTCATAGACGGATTAAGAACGTCATCATTCTCATGGAATGGCTGCCGAATGCCGACGAATCCGGTTCCGGTGGGGGTGGAATGGGCGCTGCACCCCCAGGCTCGAATGAAGAGAAGCGCCTCAAGCTCTCCGATGGCGCCACTGCGCGGCTGTCACGGATTTTTGAAATGTACGACGTTCACGGCGGCGGTTCCATCGGCGAGACCCATCTCGATCACTGTTGGTCTGACATGGGCTTGCGTCCGGAGACGGACCCTGTGGACCGCGGGGCGGTGATTGAACAAAAAAGCTTCCTCCGCCGGATGCATTACGTCGCGCCTGGCGGACCGATCAATGGCGCACTCGAACCTGACCTCGCTGTTCCAGCCGAGGAGTTCCGCCGGATGATGCAGACGCAGGCGTTCCTCCGCGGCGATGCAGGCCGATATTGGGTGGCACTCTCGCTACGTGAAGCCGAGGCGTTGCGCGGCGCTATTCACCTCTCAATGGACACCGGTGAGCCTCTCGTGCCGGACGGTCGAGTCGCCATTGGCCTGCGCGCGGGCCACATGATGATTGACTCTGTGGGACCTCCTGCGCTCCCGCCAACCGGCGGAGGCTCCACTCCAATCAATTTCAGCTCATCCAGCACCGCGGATCCCTTCCCACGCCCGCCGCGGCTGCAGCTCGATTCTGCCGTTGCAGCCTTCCGTTTCATCGACTGCCAAATGGCCTTCACCGACCGTCACGCACGCTTGCTACTGCGCATGCTGCGGCTAGACAAACCGGCTGAAAGGAGGCGGTGGTTCATCGATGTTTGTGGGTGCCGCCGGAGGCCCCAGACCAAGATAGACCGAATAAAGAAAGGGGGTATCGCGACGGCAGTCAACTTGGAAGACGAGTACCATCTTCTCGTCCACGCGGCTACACTGTGGCGTATCGGGCGCGAGATGTCTCACCGGCAGCTGGGTACACACGACATATACCACGCTTTCAACGGAAAGCGCAACGGTTACATGACTTGTGGCGAGCTTGCCGCCGGGTTACAGTGGCTTGGCGTTCCCATGGGGGAGGCAGATATCCATGCTTTGGTGCGCCGGCTCGACGACAACGACGACGGGCTGCTTACCTTAGACGAATGGGCCGCGGGATTCCCCGCTCTTTCCGAGTCGGAACCTGCCACACAAGAGGCACTTGCGGCATTGTCCCTCAAACCGAAGAATGTACGCGAGCTCTTTGAAGGAGCGGCTGCCAAGAAGGCCGTGTTTGCAGCCGTTCCCCCGTCCGCCTTGTCAAAGTTCAAGTTCAAGCTCCACGCCCACAAGGCATTCAATTTGATATGGTCCTCTAAGGGCACCGACGCGCGCGACAAGCTTACAATTTGGGCTCCCGACGTCGATGACCGTGCCAAGCTCGGTTCAGCCAAGCGCTCGCGCTTCCGCGTCTGCCTCGGCCACTACGCGTGTGGTGGGTCGGACCCCCCCGGTCGCGGCGCGCGTGTGTCTCCCATGGTGCTTGAGATCACTGACACGTCAATCACGATGGGGCTCTCGGCCTCGGAGCATTTGCACGCAGTGATCGAACAAGTGCTCCCGCCGCCGTTGCGGTATCGTCTAGCGTGGGCCTCAGAAGAGAAGCGGATCTGGATTTGGCGTGCAGTGCCGCCGGGCGCTGGCTTCCTTGCGTTGGGTATGGTGGCTACACGAAATGAGGACCCGCCCGACCAGTACGCGATGTGCTGCGTACCACGCCGCTGGTGTGTCCGCGATGCCGAGAAGCCAAAGTTTGTGTGGCGCGACGCTGGCGGCACCGGGCGGCCGGGCTCATTATGGTCGACAGGCATTCAACAGCAACTGATGCTCGCCAACCAAGGCCACGACCCGCCACCACCGGACTCAGCTTGGCGTTTCGCGACCGATCGGTGGTACGCCGTCCCAGAGAAGCTACGCGATTTGGTCGAGCAAGACTCCGCTGCTTCGGCGGCGGCCGGCGCTTTCGGAGGAGCGGCCACAGGGTTTGGCGCGGTTGATACCAGCCTCTCTTCTGCTGACGCATGGCTCGCGTCCAAGACGCAAGAACTGCGCGCTCGCGCGCAAGCCCAGACTGAATCATTTCAAGGGGAGCTCCCTCATAGACACGCCCAGCCCTCATCCGGAAGTAATCCGTGGGGCGGGGGTGGGGTGATCCTCGAGCCAGAGCGGCCAGGCCAGCCAGATGCTTTGCTTGCTCTCGCCGCCTCTGCAGATGCAGGAGGAGCTGTGCCCACTGCCGCCATACCCATGTTCCCCGCAGCCAAATATGGAGCGACGCTGCCCGTCCCAAGCCCTGAGAAGAGCAACCCGTGGAGTGGCGATGTGCTAGCACATTCGTCACCAACAGACCTCAGCGCCCTCGATGCGAGAAGCACCTCGCGGTCGTACACCCCATCCCCACCGCCCCATGAGGCCAATAAACTTCCCGCAGCCGTTCCGCTCCCCCCGCCTACAAGACCCGCGGGGTCGCCTTCAGCTTCGAATGACCTCCTCGCAGCCCTAGGTGCGGCACACACTTCCAGCAATGTGCGATCCGATGGTCCGCTCGGCGGCTCGTCTAGTCGGGTCGCGGTTTCTACGCCGCAGACGACGTCGGCCTCAGTGTCGACGGCAGGATCATCGCCGTACCCTACCTGTGGCGTGCCTCCCGTCCGCATGTCAGCTGCACCGCTCGTTCCCTCTATGGTGACGCCGCTCATGCCGACCCCGTCTGCGCCGCTCATGCCGACGCCAGCTGCGCCGCTCATGCCGACGCCGTCTGCGCCGCTCATGCCGACGCCAGCTGCGCCGCTCATACCGACGCCGTCTGCGCCGCTCATGCCCACCCCAGCTGCGCCGCTCATGCCCACCCCAGCTAGCGCGCAGTCTCCGCCATCGCTGTCGCCAGTTAAGAGCCCATCGTCGGGGAGCGGTGCACTAGACCCAAGCATGTTTGGCGGAACATCGTCTGCGCCAGCGCATAGCGTTGGTTCCATGATGGTTGCACCGTCAGCGACGCCAGTGCCAATGTGCTCCATGAGGCCACCAGCCCCTGCATCCCAAGCGCCGCTGATGCAAGCACACGGACCCGCGGACCCACTACAGACAAGGCCCTCTATCTCGACAATATCGGCGCCAACCTCTCCCCCCACTTCGCATGCCCCGCTCATGCCGACACCGGCGGCGGCAGCATCCACGCACCTTGGCGTTGCTCCTGCTACCTCAGCGCCTCTAAGGCCGACCCCGCCACCCAATCCCACATCGCCACTCATGCCAACTCTAGCTCCATCGGCTCCCCTCATGCCGACGCCAGGACCAACTCCTCCTAAACCACTCGTGCCGATGCCCTCTTCCTCCGCTCCACTTCAGCCAACCCCAGCTGCTCCAGCGTTCGCCTCTCCAAGTCCCACTCCGACGGTCGCTTCGAACCTAGGCAGCGGGACAACGGGCACGGCATGGTGGGTGCAAACACTGCAGCCTGAAGGAATCATTCTCCCAGGCCCCTCGCTCCAGCTTGGTTTTAAGACAGACTTCCGGCCGCCAAATGCACGACTGGGGGTCTACTTTGGCAACTTGAGCCAAACTTCACTCAACCTCATATCGTGTACCGTCGATGCTCCCACCTCCACTTCCTCGAGGCTGATCACCAAAGTAGCGGCAGGCCCTACATCTTTGCCACCGCGCGGCCAAGCGTTGATGATGGTGCAGTTTGAACATCGGGCTCCATTTGACGCACCACCTACCTTGAGACTGACGATGTCTGCTGGAGGCACTCATGACTATACATTGCCGGTGCTCTCGCACCGTTTCTTGCAGCCGTGGTCGCTGCCTGCTGCAGAGGCGTTTTTCGCTCGCTGGCGCACGCCTGGCCTTGCCGAGCACCAAGTCTCCTTTTCGTGGACTGGCCCGTACGATCGCCTCGCTGCTAGCCGTCTCCTTTCTACTGGCGCTCAGCTCGCTGTCCTTGATGGCGTGGATCCCGTGCCCACTAATCTCGTAGCCTCGGGGTATCTCGCAACCACCTCGGTTGGCGCACCGCCAGACAAGGTGGCGAATCCCGACTCTGCCATTTATTGCCTCGTGCGGCTTGAAGTGAACCCGCAACGCGGCGCGGCGCGCCTCACGGCCCGTTCCCGCAATAAGACGCTTGCAGAAGGTCTCGTGAAGGCTCTCGCCGCCTCATGGGGCAATGTGGCAGCCCCCATGCCGTAGGAAGGACTCGTTTCGATTGCCCAACGAGCGTTGCCGGGCCGCAAAAATTCCTCGTCAGCCTCATTTGCCCAAAGATGGCGTTAGGAAGAGTAAGCTTTCAACGCATGTACCTTCTATGTCAGTAAACTCGTTCTCGTTCTATGCCGTTCAAGCTCTGGTGCCACGTCAGGACTCGTACTCGGCGCCATCAATACTCGACTTATCACATTGTCAACTCCATAATTGACGTTGGCATGACAACCCCATTGGTGTCCTTGCATGCCTGCAACGGGATACATAGGTATAGAAAGAGGGGGGGAAATTTAAGCACTTATTCATAGGAGGTCTACCAAAAGAGGGCTGGTTGCGATTCAATGACTAGGATGTCGTTGGATCTTGGCTCTAAGCGTGGTAACATCATACCACAACGTGACTCCCCGCAAGGCCCACAGACCAAATTCAGAAGGAGCGTCCCCCCTCCACGCGGCTAAGTCCCCCGGTGCCGGCCTCCATCACATCGATCAGCGCGAGGGCTGACGTGTGCCCTAGGAAGCGCTGTCCAACGCTACCGGCTGGCTAGCTGCATTCTCACACAGCTTGGCTAGATAGAAGCTCCTTCAACTAAGTTTATACTTAGTTCGCCCATGGTCGAGAATCGGTTCACACCGTCTGCCTCTGGAAACCCACTGCACCCAGCCCCTAGGTAGAGCACGAGGGGACGAGCCGCAAGGCAGGTGGAGGGGGTGGGAAGGGAAGCGGGCGAGGCTGCGTAGATACTGTGCGGGGTCGCGCGCGCGGCGAGACTATTAATTAAGAAGTTTTTTTTTGCTTAGTTCGCCCATGGGGGGGCACGAGCCCCCCCTCTCTCCACTCCTCCCCTGCCATGGGGGAGGAACCACCCATGCTCCTGGCACGCCCGATGGCTTGCCAGGAGCCCACTGCCCTGCTGACCCACTCTCTCCCTGGCCGGCTCGTCTGCCTCGCGCGTCCTGGCCTGTCGTGGCCAGCCCATCGCTCCAACCCCCCCTCCCCCCCTGTTCGACAGGCAGACAGGTGCAGAGTGGGGGCCCCTGAGGCCCAGGAGCGCCAGCGAGGGAGAGGTAGGGGAGGCTAGGGCCCAGCCCCGGCCTCCTCTGCCCCCTGAGCTGGCCTCCAGGAGCCTCCTGGGGTCGCCAAGAGCAGCCGCAGGCCCAGATGGGACAACAGGTACAAGGTCAACAGGTTTCGGGGGCCTGTTGCTGTTAAGAGGACCTGTTAACAGGTCGCAATAGGTCCGTAACAGGTCAAAATAAAACTAGTGATACTAACATTATAAAGTTATACTAGAAAGTAGTAAAAGTGTTACTCTTCAGTCTTCAGACTCGGGTTCATCCACAACCATCTCCAACTCCCAAGGCAAAACACGAGACTCCCAATCCAACAACAAATCATCGAGGAGAAGATTGGTGTGACACCTCACCAACCTTTCCACTACAAGGGTTCTCGTAGGCGCCTTGAGCCTCTCCCTCCTCATCTCCCACCTGTCGCCAGCCGCCCCTCTCCGCCCGTTTGCTTACGCAAACGGGTCCCATTTCTTACCGCACTCCATCGAGGGGGGGTGCAAAACCCCCCCTCTCCCTCTCTCCGTTCTCCTCCACTTGTGTCCCTGCGGCGCGTCGCCATGCGGCGCGCCACGGCCTGCTCTCAGAGGTCCTTTGGGGGCTCCCAGAGGGCGAGCCAAGGCAGCTCAGGGGGCAGTGGAGCCTGTGGGGCTCAGCCCCTGGCCCTCCCCTGCCTCTCCCACGCTTGCCTCGAGGTGTCGTTCCGTCAAATGTGGGACATGAGTCGAATTGAGCGATCGAATGTCCACAGTTGTACACATAGCGTTATTTTAAAATTAAACGTAGACTAGCGTAACATTCCCTGCTTCCCGCGACGCGTGTCCCCCCGGAGGGCGCCGTGTCGGCGCTTTTCGATTGTGATTACTTGTAACTATGGGCACGGCGCGATGTGCATCGGCCACCCCGCGGGGGCGCCGTGCGTGCGCATAGAAACTTTTTCCCCTAAGGCCCACATTATCGTAAAGTAGCCGTATACGAGATGTTTCGTTGCGCAGCACGTGTGATTACTTGCAATCATTGTGCACGCCGTGCGTATGCGCATCGGCTCCCCCCCCCCCTGGGCGCCGTGCGTGCGCATAGAAACTTTTTCCCCTAAGGCCCACATTATCGTAAAGTAGCCATATACGATGTTTCGTTTACGCAGCACGTGTGATTACTTGCAATCGTTGTGCACGCCGTGCGTATGCGCATCGACTCCCCCCCCCTTCGCGAGGGCGCCGTGCGTGCGCATAGAAACTTTTTCCCCTAAGGCCCACATTAACTTAAAGTAGCCATATACGAGATGTTTCGTTTGCGCAGCACGTGTGATTACTTGCAATCATTGTGCACGCCGTGCGTATGCACATCGGCTCCCCCCTGCGGGGGCGCCGTGCGTGCGCATAGCAACTTCCAGGAAGGTGCACGCCGTGCGTTCACTCTTTCCGCGGGGGGACTCTGGACGCAGAGGCGGTCGGGAACCATGGGGGCACCCCCCTGGGACCGGGGAAAATATTACCGTATACTGCGAAAACACTAACGTAAACAACTGATAGGTCTTGGGGTCTCTACCCTCCCCGGGTCCCCTCCCCCCGTCTGCCCCTCCCCCTCTCATCGACCTACCAGAGAGAGACGGCTCCTACTGCCTGCCTCCCTCCTCCCTCCTCGCTCACCCTCCAGCTCTCTCCTCGCCCTCGTCTTCCTCACGATGGTGGCGACTCGGCGCGCATCGGTACGGTCCTCCGTCCTCTCCTCTCGTGCTCCTGCTCGCTGGTTTCGTTCGACTCGCTCGACACAGCCACCTGTCGACTGGACGCCGAGCGCAAGCGCTGCTCGCACGACTCGTTCCTCTTCCTGCTCCAAGGGCGCGGCGGAGGAGGCGGATCCTGTTCGCGTTCCTGATGCCGAGGAGGAGGCCCTTTCCCCGACCGATGAGGCCACCACCACCACCACCGACGAGGACTCCGGGCCTGTACCAAAAAGAAAACAAATAGCCTGGCCCTCTTTTGACGGAACGCGACTTCGGTGCTGCATTTCGATGGACGAGCAAGGAAGAAGAGGAAACGTTGGGTAGTAGGTGAGGAAGGGCAGGAGGAAGGGCAGGAAGGGCGCCCAATTTTTTTGTGGAAGAAACGTTAGAGGCGAGCACCATGCCGATCTACCGTATCAGGAGCAAAAATGAATACGACGTTATTGGGCTTAAAAAGGCGATACAAATATTTCTTCTTGTGTCTTTGGTTATCATCTTATTATCATTCGTCTTGACCGTGGTATTCTCGCAGCATTCAGAGTTGGACTTCGCCATAAAGACTGGAATCGGGCTGTCAGTGGGCGTCGCACTGACCTTTCTTGTCTTCTTTACGTTGTGGAAAACGAAAATATGGCGTTTTAGCCTACCGAAGGGTAAGGTCCTCAGCTCAAAAGGGTAAGAATATGATAGAGAGTGGTCATCTTCCTCATAATCTTCAATGAGAGTGTGGACAGCGTGTGCTTGTTTTTTTGAACGCCGGCCCGCCCGCTGAGACGCCGCATGTGCAGTATCGTGCGACTGACGAAACCGCACATCGGTGACGGCGTGCGGAAACTTCCATGCGCACGCACGGAGTCCCCGCGGGGGGGGGGGGGGTTCACGGCGTGCGCTTGGACGAAGGATCCCCGCGCGTGCCACTCATCATGCATCATGCGCACGGCGTGCACGCGCATCTGGCGGACATCCAGAGTCTTCCTCCCAGACATCTACACCCCGCTTCACTCTCCTCTTCCCCCACAAGCCTCGCTCCTTCACCATGGGCCAGTACTTTGTCTTCATCGCCAAGCGACTCGGTCACCAGATGCGTGTGGATGGATCAGATGCGTGTGGAAGCAGGACAGAAAAAAACTCAGCAGGCGTAGCTGGGGGTGGTTGGGAGTGGGGGGGGGGGCGTGATTAGCTTTGCAATGATAACATTGAGCTTTGTAATTGTAATAATAGATCAAAAGGAAAACAAATAACCTGACAATAATATGAGAACACTTTGTAATTGTAACAATAGACCAAAAAGAAAACAAATAACCTTGCAATAATAATATTGGGCCTTGTAATTGTACAGACTGAAAAGAAAACAAATAACCTGGCCCTCTTTTGACGGAACGTGACTTCGCTGGCCATGGGAGCCGCCCAGAGGCATCTATCTGCCTGGCGACCAGAGAAGGGGGGGGGGTCAGCTCGAGGGCAGGCCCACGCAGGGCGTGGGAGTGCGAATCACGGCCCGCGCCCACTAGGGGTCTGGGCCAGTGTGGTGATTGCCCAGCCCCTGCCAAAGGGTAGGGGCTGAGGTTGATTGTACGGGCCCACTCCTGGGGGTGTCCGCGATGGAGAGAGGGGGGCGCGAGGCCCCCATTGACCCCTACTTATAAAAGTAGGTTGTGTTTACGCTGAATAATATCATTAAGTTGAACACATCTAAAAATAAAAGATAAAACTGCACGTGATGGTCTTTCGACGGAATGCGACCTGAGCGCAGCTCGTGCGCCCCCCGAAGGGTGAGCTCTAAGTATGAACTTTTAGTTGCGCGGGGGGGAACCCATTGTCTGGGGGTGTCCCCCGAAAGCAAACGGAACCTCGAATTTTTGGCCCGCGCGACTGGCGTAGAAAGTCAACCCCATTTAGAAGGAGTGTCGACCGGGAACGGAACGGAGCCTGGGGTTTCAGCTTCTCGCCGCAGACGGCACATCTAAGGTATATCACCTTAAGCGCCTGGGGTTGCCCCACACGTGGAGGGGCTTGGCCGTGCTGCTGAGCCCAGCCAAATCAATAGACGCACTTTACCCATCTGCAGTGAGATCCGTGTTGGCTCGCGAGGCTATGATCTTGCTCACCGCGGACCAGTCGAGGCGTGCCATGTATGCGAGCGAAAAAAGTGCTAGTGGAACTTGCGCGACTGTTGTGGTACCCACGCAGATTACCATCTTGGTAGGCACATTGATTGGGGCTAGGTCTGTGAGGGTTAAGATGACTGTCAGAGGCGTGGAAATGAGATAGAAGCACACAAATGTGGCGATGAGCTGCAATTTCCATTTCCCGATCGGGATCAGCAAGGCGGTCGCAGTTAGGGACACCACCCGTGATTGCGCGTGAGGAGCGAGCATCCAGAAGATGTGCTCTAGAGATGCTACTACGTCTGTGTCATTGGATGCGAGATGGCAGACGACTCTCGCGAAAACAAGCAACGGAATACATGTTGTCAATGCTACGAGCACAGCGGCTAGGAGCGAAAGCAATGTGAAAGACTTTCGCGCCCCCGAATCGTCACTCGAGGCAAGCAGCATGATGATACGCATGGAAAACGCCTGAATCCACCCGGTCTGCGCTGCGGAAAGCGCTTGCTCGCCTTGAATCCAGATGGCCCCCGCCGCGAGGTCAGCCTGTGAAACGCCTCTGATATTGGTGACAGCCACAATCTGTAGCTCGAAGATGAGCCATCCGGTGAGATTCACTCCAATCGCTGGGAGGGCCAAGGAGAGGAATTCATGTGTTTCTCGCCATGAGAAGAGGCGATCCTCGCCGGCCTCAGGCTGAACTGACATGGACCTAGACGAGGCACATGGTTCGACCGCCATACTCGTCCCAGCCTGATCGGTTGTACATGCTGGAAACAAACCTTCTCCTGCCACTCGGCCGCCGTCGCTAAATCGCAGAATCTCGGGCAAGCCTGCCCTAATACTGACGTCAAGTCCTTCTCTCGGGCCGCCTGTGACAAATAGCGGCCAAAGACGGAACCAGCACGTCAGCAAGAGCCACACTATCAAGCGCGCAGCCCGTACGCTCATGCTGACCAGAGCGCAGCCCACGACTCCAAGGTCCAGTCTATAAATGAGTAGCCATGAGAGCGCAACATCAGCACACATGCCAGTGATGAACGAGTTAAATGTGGCAGAGCGTGCATAGCCTGACGAGACAAAGACGATCTCAACATGCATTTCTATAAGGAGAAGCGCCGCCGTAACGGTCATCATCTTGCAATAAAGTGCCGCAGACACGGCCACTTCAGGCGGGACTGAGAGGGCGATCATCAGGGGCTCGGAGAAGAACTGAAGCGCCAACAAGGGGGCGATGATCGCTAGCGAAAGTGTGATCCCGCGCCAAAAGTACATCGGGACCCTGTCCTCACGCCCGGCGCCAATGCAGCCAGGCACGACGCTCCAGCAGTACGAGCCCGCCCCAACAAGGACAAGGAGGAGAGTGCAGTTGAAGAAGAGACGTCCGTAACCGAGGGCCGCCTGCAAATGCTCTGAGTTTGGTGTGGCGCCAGCAAAGAACATGGCGATGAGCGGAGGCGCGCCCCACTCGAGCAGCGCGCTGAAGCAGAGCGGAAGCCCTCGCGCGGCGAAAAAGCGAAGCTCATTGAGCGGCGAGTAGAGCGGCCCACTTCCGAGCACGGCGACGGCAGGCTGGTCTGGCTGCGCCTCGGCCGCCTCACCCCCGTCCACCCCAGCCTCGCCGCATCGATGTGCGGCAGGCTCGTCGAGCAGCCGGCGTTGCATCGCACCACGCGACGCGACGACACGGCCTGCAACGTTCGCTCGCGCCAGGCTGCAGCGCTTCAATACGGCTCTCTCTGGACGGAGTCCCAGCCAAACAGGTGAGACGGCCGAGGGAAGATGAGCGGACTGCGGCGCCAGCGCGGCGCGGCGCGCCGTCGGGACGGACGCACCGGTGTGAACAGATGTAGTTTAGTGGGGACATAGAGCGGTCTGGGCACTGAATGAAGGTACGAGTACTTTACCTCCTCATTCTAGCCCTGTCACTCACTAGGGGGGTGCGGAGGGCACCATCGGTAATGGGCGAACGAGGGCCTAAGTAAGCTCCCTATAGGTTCTGGTTTGAGAGATCAGCAAAACAAATCCGGGGTCCTCCGGCAAAGTCTTCGAAAAATACTCAAGAGATGATGATGAATTAGTCAAAGAGTTTGTCAATTACGATCAGCTCAATAATAATAAAACATCTGCGCGTTAGTACCACTACTCCCACTAGCCCGGTACTATCACGACACTCTTCAACGCACCTGCCCGCACGCCGCACGCCTTGAAGTGATGGCACAAGACACATACACATATGCATCCCTGTCGGAGCGAAGCTCGTTTCCTCTTTGGGAACGAGCCGCGAAGGCGCACCGGCGGCTAGCGCGGCGCACGGTTCATCCGGAGAGCCCGGAACGGGCTCATCGGGAGAACGGGGAAGGCAAATGACGGGCATGTAAAATTGACGGGAAAGTGGCACGGAACGCGAATCGGAGGGACGGAGGGCGTAGGAAAGGGCGCGGCGAGCAGATACCGCTTACTTATGACTCGTATGAACTCGTAGACTCGAAAGGATGACTCGGAAGACTCGGGGCTTGGGGGTACGGGGGTACTCAGGGGGCTGCAGGTCACCAACAGGCGATACACGGTACAAACCACAAATCAACACTCTACACTCAAACATTGATGACGATAGGGACAAGCTTTCGATTTGGACGGAATCCAAGACAAAGGTGTCATCGATTCTCCTCGCGAAGGCGGTGGAGCTCCGCAGACGTAGACCGCACGCTCAAACAGAAATCGACGCGGTAGCGGACGCTAGGAGAGCCCAGATGGCGGCGATCCCGGGACCAGCCCAGTCGGAAGCCATAGCCGAACTTAATCGCAAAGTAGTCGACAAAAGACGCACGTACTCACCGGCCCCGTCTCTGGCGGAAAAGGACAACGACTCACAGGCGGCCAGGAAGGCATGGGAAAGCCGCCTCGACATCACTAAAGACGACTGGAAGCACTTAGCCAGGCTATATACCCTGCCGTTGCTAAAACACACCGACAAACACCTACACTTCAAACACATCACTCACAGACAGGAGGCTAGGCACCAGGAATAGGTTCGAGCATAGCACGACGAGAAAATGCATATTGTGCGACAAACACCAAGAAGATTCGTGTCACCTAGCGTGGTGCCCCGCGACGAGGAAAATCTTCGACACAATAGACGCAATCGCTAACTATACCCCAAAACCAAACAGGACTACAAAACAGAAAACAAAGGACAGACTCTTTGCATACCCGGCAGGGAGCGTGGCGCGCTCCATGACCCTATCGTTTTAACGATAGTTACAACCCTAGATCCTAGGCGTCCACACGAAGTTTTTGACCGAGAACGAGAACGAGAGAATTATAACGATAAATACCGAACGAAGAGAAGAGAGAAGCCTAACTAACGAGCGTCGATTCGCGAATGCGACACATTCACGTATCTTTCCCGGCTTGGCCCGGGAAATGCAAGGAATGGAGAAGAGGGGGCTTCTTCTCCATCGTCTCCAACTTGGAGTACAAACGAACAAAATCATCGCGGGTCGAAAACGGACCCCCATCCTTCACAGTCGCCAAGATGACACCACTGCTTGGAGAGTGCGGCACAGGCCGAGAGCGCTTCGATGGGCTCGAGTTGAACATGACGCCGCCGCGAGATCCAGGTTCACAAGTGCAACATACTCAGTACACAAATTGACGGATCGCAACGCCCGTTCACGCGGCGCGTAGCAGCAATGGAGATCGGCCGCAAAGACCACCAATCGCCCGCTCCCGCACAACTCTTTCAGCCAGGGGGCATGCGAGATCAACACCGAGTGTTCCTCGTGTTGGCATCACCTCCTCGCCCCAACACGCCGTGCGCTGGGCGAAGAGCGGCGATTTGGACGCAACGATTGCCAAAAAACTGAAGGGCATGCGGGAACGGTGTCGGTAGGCGCGCACGCGCCGTTGGCGGGCTCAGTCTGATCGATGGGTGCAACCACCTGGGGGAGCTCGGGTGGGCAGCCAGCCATACGCTCGGACGGCGTCGACCGAGGACTCTCCACGCTGCGCAAGTCGGTCTCGACCACGACAAGCGTAATTGGGGAGCTCATGCTCGTGTACGCACCAAGCCAGCAGAGGCCCTTGAGCTCCACCTTTGCAGGCGACTTGAGCAGCTCAGCAAGTGTTGAGTCGAGCCAGTGGGCGACGGCACGCTCGTCCTGGTTGCAGGCAAGCTCGGCCAGCGCACGCTCGTTGGGACGGGGCTCGCGGGTACCTGGGTTGGCGTGGCCCTGGGTGGTGGCTGCTGTGGCTGCGCGGCGTCCAGCATATCCTGGTCGGCCAGCGCGGTGGGGTGGGCGGAGAGAGAGGAGGGGAGCGTGGCGCGCTCCATGACCCTATCGTTTTAACGATAGTTGGCGAAAACCATCGTAGAGAAACAGCCACCCAGCGACTCAGGAGGAAGGCGAGAATACTCGTTGGGGGCCTGTGCACCCCGCCCAACCCAACCCCCCCCTACGACCTGAGCCCCTCCGTAGAGCACAAGGGAAGTTGCCGCAAGGCGGGAAGTAAGGGAAAGGGGAGGGTAAGGGCGTGGCTGCTGGCTCGCAGAAGCAGAAGCGAAATAAATCTAGTGCCACGCGCGAGGCGAGAATATTAAAAGGTTTCTTTTTCCTGGCAAGCAATCAGGCATGACAGGAGAGTGGCTGAATCCTCCCCATGGCAGGGAAGGAGTAGAGAGAAGGGGGGGCTCGTGCCTCGTGCCCGCCCCCCCATGGCCCATGGGTGAACCCCAATTATAAACTAAGTTCAAATTGTAGTAATGTAAGAGGTCTTGTTGGCTAGCATCCCTAGCCACACACACCGGACGAGCCATGCGCCAACCGCGCAGACCCCCATCGCGGGGGAGGGGCTCCGTTGCCGTTGCCGATGAGGCAAAGTCCCTCAGCACTAGGATTAAACTAGGACAACAAGAAAACTCTGACAACTCCAATCTAGAGTAATCCTGATTGCATGCTAGCTTCCTTGATACCGGACGCGCCGAGCCGACGTCAACGGGTCGGTGGAGGCTGCACGCCTCGGCAGTGATGCTCGTAGGGAGCACGCAGCAATGGTGCGCGGCGGGTATGTTAGCTTACTGCCTCATTCTCACCCCATTCGCGCCGCAGCGTCCGGCTTTCGCCTCCTCGCCCGCTGAGGCAATGGCCTGTGTGGCGAGGGAGTGCCGCCCTCAGCTTGCTGCCTGCGCCTCGAACCCAAAGTGCGCCAGTGGGCTCGCTTGCGCCGGCGCCAAGGCGTCAGATCCGGTTGGTCAGGTACGATGCATGGACTTGTACGAAAACGAGCAAATGCGGAGCTTTGCGGAATGTGTGATGACGCACAAGGGGTGCATCACACCCATCGCTGCAGATCCCAATGAGCTGCACGCCTACAAGATGACCAAGACTGCCCTTAATCGGTCGCCTCCCAAGGACGTGCCACCGATCGGCCAGCTTCTGACGGGGACATGGAAAGTGGCGCTTGGACTCAACCCCGCTTTTGATACATTTGACTGCCAGGTCCATGAGTTCTTCCCGTCGACTCACGAAGGGAAAGGCGTAGGTGCCTTCTTCCACTATCATGTTCGAAGGCCAGACGGCACGTGGTTTGAGCGCATCGGAGAGAAGGTGCTGACGCAAGCCGATCCCAAAGTACCATACCTTTTGAAGCTACGCTTGCAGCCACCGTACTTGGGGTATGAAGATGAATGGCTTTTCTTAGGAGCTGAACTCGATGCGAGCGATCCGTGGTTTGTCATCCGATATCATGGCTCCAATGCTGCTTGGGCAGGATATGGAGGGCTGAACGTATACACGCGCTCTGGTAATAGCCTGCCCGCTGGGCCCTCGCGCGACAAGCTACGGTCCGTCTTGTCCATTGCCGGGATCCAGCTTGAGGATCTAACTCGGGTCGACAACTCGTGTGGATCTACCTAAGCAGCGATCGATGCATCGTTTGACATGCCTAATCGAGATGCTCTTCACATCTATCCAGTTGGTCTACCAGTTTCGTGTGAGGTCTGGCGAACAGTATGCAATGATGTGATGACTTTAAAACTTTCTCAAACTCCTCACTGGTCGTGGCGCATCAAGGACAAAGGGCTCACATCTCACATTCAAAAAGCCCGAAGGCTATCTAGTATCGCGGGATGTGCGATGTGGGACAGGACACCCCATCACAGTAAAAAATCTTCAGATTGTAGACCAGCCAATCGTGAAGAGCAGGCCCGCCACGTGCGAGGCCAGGGCCTGCGAGCCGACACTTTTGCTCAGCTCGCCGTCGAGCCCGGGCTGCGTCCGGATGCGTGCCGCAGGTTGGGCGACGGCTGGGGGCGGCAAGCGAGTGCTAAAGCGGCCGCGGCGAGGCAGCGGTGGGTAGCGGCAGGTAGAAGTGGGCAGGGGCTGGGCGGCACTAGGCAGCGGCGGGTGATTAAGACTCCCAGTGGTGCTCGACGAAAAGGTCAGCGATTTGCCGCGAGCATCGAACAAGGCGCTCGCTAACGCCTTCAAGGACGTCTCGGCGCACCTAGTGGTGTGCAACGCTATAAGTATAAGGGTTCGAGATGAAGAATCTCATCAACATCAGCTCGCTAGCCAAGGCGGTCGAGAACCAAGGCTTTTTCTTTCTTCAAGGCAATCAGGAGCGCACCAAGATTGTCACCAAGGAGGGGGTCCTTGTGACCCAAGGGGAAAAAGAGGTTTACCATCTCTATGTCGCCCCGAAACAAGGAAGGTTTGCCTCTTTCGACTTTCCACGTAAAATCTTACTCAACATCAACGGGGCTCCGTACCCGATCGAATACGCGGTAGGCTGCGCAAATAAGGTTAACGCTAGGGACGCTACGAACTAGACGGAACCTAAACACTCAATTAGTGGCCAAGAGGGCGCGCACGACAAAAATATAAGCTCAAAAGGCCTGCCCGGACCCCACACTCCGAACCAGGTCTTAGGTTTTTGTCCCGGGGTTGTAGGCCGGGGTGTATTCCGTGAGGTGGTGGGTCGTTTCGAATATGTCGTTTAGCGCTGGGCACGTCCCTAGATGGACAGAGGATTCGTTTGATTGCGCGCATAGGCATAGGCGGCAGAGGGTGTCGCGGTTCGGGAACCGGTTGTAGGTGCCAATTCCAATTCGACGGTGTGTTACGTGCTTATAGTGAGTGCATGTAGAAGTCTCTAGAGGTGATCAGCGGGGAAGTATAGATGCGTGCCATGTGTTTCCATGTGTCCGATTCGACCGGTAGCCTTTCACTACACCTTGTAGGTCCATTTTGGTGCCGAGGTTTGGGTCCAAGTTTTTGTAGTGCGGCCGTCAGGTGGGTGGCTTACTTGTGTCTTGTGTTTTGCCCAGTGTCGTTTTCCCGTCGATGGAATATTCTTCTGGCAGCGGGTAGTCCATTGGTCTGTTTCCTTTGTATCCGTCGCCCCATTTAGTCGGGGGGTATTTGTCTAGGTCTTTTGGAGCGTCGGTTTGGTTGCCTACTATTGGGGTTCCCAGGTACGATAGTTCCACCTCGTACCACGTGCCGCGTTGGAGGAGGGTCCAGTCTAAGAGGCCCAGCCCTAGGTTGGGTCCGTTAGGGTCGTCTCCTGCTAGCGGGATTGTCGGGTGTTTGATCCATTGAAGTTTGCGTCCCGTCTTGCGGTTCGCGGTTCGTCCATAGTATGAGGTTGATTTGCGCCTCGAGGTGTCGGTGGGACCGGCTCGGGGGAACCAGTGTTTGTATCCAGTAGCCAGTAGCGCGGGATGGAGTATATGAGGAAGTTTGCCACCTTGGTTCTACCGTGTATTGAGAGAGTGCTGGATATTGGAGCGTATGCCGCCGCTTTGCGAGTTACTCGGTCAGCC
>CM030938.1:2714414-2757414 GCA_018136815.1 Isochrysis galbana | reverse complement strand
GCTGCTTGAGGGGAGCTCGAGGGCAGGGGAGGGGTGGGGGCGTCTTTCCTGGCTCGCGAGGCGGGCCGCTTACTCTCCCGCGCAAAAATCGCCTGCCGTCAGAATTTTATTGTTGTGTTAGTACAACCTTAGTCCTTAGGGACCGAAGCCCTTCGGCGGCAACGGAGCCCCTACCCCGCGATGGGGGTGTGCGCGGTTGGTTTTAGGGCTAGGCAGGAATATCTACATATCGTAAAACATATTTGGGTGCGATTTCGCGAAATAAATATGTCGACATATTTGCTACATATTTGGGCGGGCAGGGGCGGGTGGCTCCTACATATTTGGGTGGGGCGGGGCGGGGACGGGGAGGCGCGAGCGCGCAGGGGGGCAGGGGCGTGGGGTGGGGGAGTACGAGAGAGGAGACAAGAACGAGGAGAACGAGCGAGGCAGAGTGATGCCAGGTGTTGGGGGCGAGGCGAGGCTGGCCAGCTTGCCCACTGCTCCTTGCTCCCCCCTCACCGCCCCTACGGACGCTCGGGCCCGCCCGCGCGCGCGCGGCCGCGTGGTTCTGCGTCGCCGGCACCATCGCCTCGAACGCCGCGGCGAGCAGCTTGTTCACGAGCTCGTCGCCGTCCGCCCGCTCCCTAATCCGGTTGGAATCGATGCCCCTTGAGCCTTGAGGGGGGAGGGGGGTGTGTAGCGGGTAAGGGGGTGAGAGGTGAGAGAGTGGTGAGAGTGGGGTTTAAGCGATGGCAAGAAGCAGCACCGTGAGTGTGATAGGACCTCCGAAGCGAGCTAGCAGTATAGTAGCCTGAACCTTCAAGAATTTTTTTTAGCCCCTGGTCGAAGCAGTAGCAGCGCGCGCACGACCTCCCCGAACCCAGAGACTCCGCTTTGTGGGAACTGGGGAGGGGGACAAAATAGGCCCAGGCCAGGATATCCCGGATATCTATTTGGATATTTGGGCAGCTTTGCCGGAAATGGATATCTTTTGGATATGGCTGGGATATTTGGGCGTGTGTTGAGGCGGTGGCGCCAAAAAAAAACCCTATTTTCCGTCTTCGGAGAGCAAGCTGCGAGCAGCGAGGTGGAGGGGGGTGACGAGGGCGCTCTGCCGCCGAAATGCCACAAGGTGGGCTTGCACTGCTTGCCCCTGCCCGCGTCGCCCTGCCATTGCACAATCACCCTCATGCCGCTCGTGGCTCGCGGCTCGCCGTTTGGGGCAGCTGCATAGCTGCATCATCCGTCATCATGCGCTCGCGTGTGCGACGCGGCGTGTGAGTCACACAGCCCAGCTTGCTGCCCTTGCCCTTCCTTGCCCTTGCTCACGCGCTTGGGCGTTATTGTCACTCACCCGCCTGTCATCTCCTTGTCCTTGCGCAGTATCGAGCCGCTCGAGGCGCGCCACGGCGCGCCTGCGCAGGAACAACGACCTCAACGTCCAGGGGCGCCACAACGACAACGAGGAGACCGAGTCGCGCGAGTACTCGGAGAGCATGGATAACTTGGAGGAGGATGTGGAGCGTGGCATTGAACCCGCGAGCGAGGAGGAGAATCAAGAGGAGATCGAGATGGATGGCGTCACCGCGTCCTCTATCCTAGAGGTGGGCACGCGCGTCATGCACGAGACCCTCGGCGAGGGCGTCATCACGACCACGGGCAACGGCACGCTGTATGGGAACAAGATGGTGGAGCTGGAGTACCTCACCCACTTGGACAACAAGCGCAAGCGCAAATTGGTCGACAAGGCAGGCTTGGTACGCTGCGTGCGCGCCCACGGGCTTCAAATAACTCGAAATTTCCGACATGGTCTCTCGCGGCGAGGATCGCCTTTTGTCTCAGCCCAAATTCTGCATGTTGTGAACGGGTGTTTTCATTGTTACAGTGTATGTTTGGTGCAAGTCGTGCGTCCTCTTTGGCGGATCAAGTGGAGGCGTCAGTGTTATTGCGATTCAATTGCAACCAGCGGAGGAAAGTTTCGGCGTCGGGCGTAGATTCGTAGATGTTGATTTATGATTTGTTACTATGGTGTGCCGAGATGTATGGTGTATGATGTATGAAGATGTGTATGTGGCCCATGATCTATCTATGTATCAATAAGCAAAATGAGATGAGTAGGACTGTGGTATCATATTTCGTGCGAGTGAGGGCGTGCATGCATGCTGCGCGCGAGTGCAAGAGTTAGCCTGAGCCAGGCCGTGTCACTCACAGCCGGGAGAGGAGGGGACGGGAGAGGGGTGGATTGAAGATGGGAGGGAGAGGAGAGAGAGAGTCTCGAGAGAGAGAGAACGAGGGCTCGAGGGTCAAAACACAATTCGGACTCCGGCTCGGACTACGGAATAAAATCCGGTGCCCTCGCGAATCCCGCCTCGAGCGTCTTGAGACTCGAGTCTCGAGACTCGAGTTTCCCCCGCGCGAACTCGCGGCGAGACAACTCGAGTAGTCTCGGAACTCGAGACTCGAGTTTCGAGAGAACAAAGACCGTTGCCGAGCGGTGTGGGACAGCGCTGGAGGACACCGCTGAGGGACGCGCTGGGGGACACCGCTGAAGGACGCTGAAGGACGCGCTGTGGGACACCGCTGAAGGACGCTGAAGGACGCGCTGTGGGACACCGCTGAAGGACGCCGAAGGACGCTGAAGGACGCTGAAGGACGCTGAGGGACGCGCTGGGGGACTTCCGCGCGGCGAGGGGAGGAGAAGACGGCGTCTCAACGCGCGGACGCGGAAGAGAACCGCCGTCTCGGCGCGCGGAGGGGGGTGGGACGGCGGAGGGGGGTGGGAGGGAAATCTGCGGAGGAGGGGGGGGACGGCAGAGGGGGGGGAAGGGAAATCTGCCGGGGGGGGGGGGGGGGGGCGTTGGAGGGGGGGGGGGAACTGCGGAGGGGGGGGGGGGACTGCGGAAGGGGGGGGAGGGAAACTGCGGAGGGGGGGGCGGGGAACTGCGGAGAGGGGGTGCTGAAGGCAAGACGTCATCTGCATCATATATGTGTCCAAGGCCGCACATGCCTAGGAGCTGCAAGGGCACCCACACGAAGGGCCCCTCGTGCCCTTCAATGATTAAATACACGCACAACTGCTTTCGTGATCCACTTTTCTTGCACGATCTAGGTCCTCGTATATTCATGCACAACATCCACACAGCAACGTGAAAGCATATTTGACCATGACGTGGATAGCTGATCCGCACCCTATCTATCTGTCCCCCGCAAACGAGACCTTGTACCTTACCTCAGAAGATTTGTTGCCCTTGCAGATACCGAGACAAAGCTGGTCTCCGTGGGATAGGCGCACGGGGGCCCATGGCCGTACGGAAGCCCCATTCAATGCTGTGCCGTTGGTGGCCCCAAGATCCTCTAGCCACCAAGTTCCACCGTCATCTCGCTTGAGTCTGCAGTGTTTGCGAGACACCATTGCTGGGAAAGAAAGAGAGTCCAAATGCACGTGCGCGCCGCAACGGCCAAGCACTATGTCTGGAAGCTCAGTTCCTGCATCGGGCCTGTCTTCTTCGCGTGGAAGAGTGACGCGTTGCGGGAGGTGAATGTGCTTCATGGAGCAACCGGCAGAGCAGCCGGCATCCGAGGGAATTAGATCAAGTGTCATGGGGACCATCACTTGTGCATATGCGGAGGATATCTTTGGCTCGTTCAACGCGGTCTCGTTGCGAGGGATGTAACTCGCGCGCACATCCATCGCTGGGGGATGAGACGGAAGAGGAACCGTGTTGTCATTGCTCGTCGCTTCATCTCCATCAAACTCATTTACCACTGCATCGGCTGCAAGTCCTTGCTCTTCAAGAAGGCCTTCAGCGCCCTCCCCAGAATCAGCCTCGTGGTCTGTTGGTGGGAGGGTGGCGCCATGCAGAAGATGGCTGCGAGTGTTGGCGCAGCTGGCAGAGATGCTCATATTTGGGGAAACCACTTCGAGCAAGGCGACTCCCAGAGGTGCTGCCACTTTTGCCTGAGGTGATGATGATCTTTTTGACTTGCTCAATGTGGTTTCACGACTCTTTACGGGACTCCCGCTTAGACCGATAGCCGAGGGCAGAGACTGACGAGGCGGCGGCTTGTTCTCGCTCGTCGCTCTATCTCCTTTGCTGTCTGCATATATTGCGCCTTCGTTCCCTTCGTCCACCGCGATGGTCGCGGCCTGAATCTCTTCAAGAGGGCTCTTGCCCCCTAGTCTAGCATCATGTTGCACATGTCGAGAAAGGACATGTTCTGCGAGCTGAATTCCGTTCACCAAGGAGTCAGCGGAGCAGCCATCATTGGAGGAATTTACATCGCACGGCGTGACTTCCTGGTCGGTTTCTGCTTTTGCGTGCGCCGAAGGCGATGCGCCTGGCTCATCTACTATACAATCGCTGCTTGTGATTGGCCTCACACGCAGGTCAGATGCAAATAGAGGAGACTGAGGCGAAGGCGAGTTGTGATCGCTCACTGCGCAGTCTTCGCCGTTCTCGGCATCAATCGCGACGGCTGCCGCCTGGCTTTCTTCAAGGGCAAGAGCCATGTGAGCATCACGCCAGCGCCCGATGCATCTGCTGCTCCCCTCCACGCCTTCCTCAAAGTTCGCATTACGTGCAGCGTGGCTATCGTGCAAGATCTTTGATGATATATTGGTCAAAACGGTCGGAGATGGAGGCTCTAAATCATCTAGACCGCCCGAACCCACCACGCCTTCTCTTCGCCGCTTGGCGGTAGCCAATTCCGCCGGAAGCAAAACACTTGCACCTCGGAGAGTCTTGCGCCTCTGCCAAGAGGCAGCCTGCAATGATGCCCTCAGCTGCTGCCGGCTGAGAGGAGCAGCCGGCCTCGCGCGGCCGGCCATGGCGCTCGTGCACTTTTCGCGAGCCTTCCGTTCCTCCTGCGACCAGTCTACCCCTCCCCAGTCCAGCTCTGTCCCTTCCAACCGCGAAGTGTCCACTTTGGGAGCAGCACTATCACGAAAAACCGCAGCTGCTGGCAGTAGCACTGACTTCCTCGTGCCGGCACCCACCCCACTAGTGTCGTGTTGGCGCGACATGGCGTAGCTGCGCTCGGTTGCAAGTATATTCCTCGCCGTCCGAAAGCTCATCGCCTTCCAGCCGCAGAGGGCCTGCGGATGGAGTGGTCGGGCTGCCGAACAGCTCCAAGACGACAGCTCGAATCGCGCGGGAAACCTGTCTACCGGTAGAGTAGAAACCTTATTGAACGAGTTGGAAGTAGTTTTATTTTGGGGGACGTTGAGCGGTCCCCGGTGAGTTACAAACGTAAACGTAAAATAAAGCAGTGCGGGCCGGAAAAAAAACTGAACCAACCTCCAACCTCAGGTTGCACCGTCTCACATAAAGTATCTCCCACCTCGGCCAAGTCGATTACTCATCGTGTACTCCGTGAGTAGCCCGGTCACTAAAGCTTTTTAACCACTATTTTCCACCTCCCCTGGCCCCTGGGTGTCCAAGGATTCCGCAGGGTCTCCCTCTACCTGCCCCGCCAGCCCCCCCCCCCCCCCTCCCCCCGACGAACCCCCTCCCGCCCCACGAAAGGGCAATGGCGTCGGTGAGGGACCCCCCTCCCTTGCCCGCCGTTCTCATTCTCGCCGCGTACGTCATGCTGCAGGGCCTCTCCTTCGGGGGGGGCTCGCGGGGGGGGCTCATGGTAGGGTGAGACACCCCGCGCGCAGCAGACCGACTCCACCGCGCAGCGCGGGACTAGATGCTCGAGGAATCGATTATTTTCCTACCCACATGCACTGAAACGGCGAAACGGAAACGGCTCCTCACGACGAACTCTCGCGAAAGATACTCTACGGAAACAATCGAAATTCGCCTATTATTTATGCATTTGTCACTATACAAAACAATATTCCAATTCGTACACGGAGGGAAAGGAGACCAAATGAAGGCAAGCCGCCTCCCCCTGCCCCGTGATCCGTCTACGTGATACGTCCCTCGATGCTGTGCTGAGCCTCCGAGCGCCCAGCCTGGCCCCACCCCGCCTCCTGTCCATACCCACGGCCTGCGCTCGACCTCCCCTGGCCCCTCCTCGTCCCTCCCCACGCCATGTTCATACACTGGCTAGTAAAGACCCACAGCTCCATCCACATCACCACCACTACCAACACATGGAGTGACCCCTGGGTGGCACACGAGCGCGTTATTGTGTTCGAGATCTTAAAGCTTTCGAATGTCGATCCGCATCGATGACAAGGAAGAAGAGAGATCTTGATGGTATAAAGGCAACGAATAAATCGTAAATCGAATGCACGATCATCAGCAAAAACTTCAAACAAAGCACACAGCATCCATGCATGCTGCAGCAAGCACACAAAAACCACAGGCACCTGCCAACGCTTACAAAGTAGAAAGCAGATTGTTACAAGGTTACAGGAGCAATCGCGCCAACGTCGACCACAGCGGCAGCGGCATCAACTAGCGATGTACCCAACAGCTCTAGCGCAACGGGCATGAATGGGCTTTGATGTTGGTAAAAGCCGGGTCTCGCTCCGTATTTCGGCCGCTGCTCTTTGTCTTCCGTCGGATCAACCCAGAATCTTCATCAAGCCTGACCCTCGCCGCCTCCACCAAAGTGCCTTTCCTCGGCTTCACCATCAAAATGGATGTCCTCTTGCTGCGCTGCGTGCACCCAAATCGTCAGAGCCCAACGGTGCTCTGCGGCACCTCCCGAGGCATAAGACTCACACACCGAGTGAACTAGCTTATCCGACCAAAAGCACAGCAGCCGACCTCCTAGAGGCTCAACGTCGATGAATGACGAGGCCGACACTGCATCGTCCTGGCCCCCAGCGCGTGCTGCCGACTGGTGAATTCGAAAGCAGCCCCCCCTGCTAGCATCCCAGGTGTCTTGAAGGTAAAGCAACACGGTGAGCTTCCGCAGGTCACCTCCACCCATGTTATCGTAGTGTTTGTCATACTTTGACCCGTCGCCCAGGCAAACAGCAAGTTTGTTGGTGTGCACATCGGACCGGAGGGTCTGAGAGCCGGCAAAAACGAGCTCGTTGCACATGTTGGGCAACGAGGAGACCATAGCGACGCAATACTCGGTCAGCATTGGGACCGACTCGTATCGCGATCCGCCCTCGATGTTGGTGTACAGCACGTTCTTCTTCTTATAACGCACCACCTTCCCGGCGCGTTCGTCCCACCGCGTCGACTCACTCGCTTTGAGCTCGTTCCTAGCCAGCATGCCCTCTGCCTCTGCTCTCATGGCGCAGACAGCATCGCCTGGCAAGAAGTCATCAATGTACCCCCAGCCCCGCATATTGAGTGCGGCACACAAGGCCGGCCCGTGTCGAGACACGGCCTGCCGAACTGTGCTCATGTGCCTTTCTCGGTCCTCGGCCGATCTCGGCTTCTTGGCAGGGCGCGTGGGTGAAACGGCCACGTTGGCCACTTGTTGCTGATGGATTTGGCGCACTGCCTTCGGCTTCTTGAGCCGCTTGGTGCTGGGGCTCCGCGGCTTTTGCGGCTTATTCGGCGTACCGAATCCGCCTGCAAGACCATGCGCCACTACGAGCAGCAGCAGGACCTCGAGGAGCAGCAGCGGTTGAGCCATCTCCCAAAGAGCACGGCGCGACTGCTGGCTGCCGAAGGGGCCAGGGAGATGGGGGAACCCCTTCTCTAGATGGAGCTACATTTTTTACTCCGTATCCAGTAGGAGTAGGGAGTGTGATTCACACTTGCACTTAGGCCCTGTGCCTGTGCTGCGCGGAAAGCGGAAAGTGGTCAGATTGGGGGAAAGGTCCCCTGACACGCTCCGGAGATACGCTCCTGTTTCGTTACAATTTTTTCCGTATTCACTACCGTCATACACGGGGTTGAAATCTGACACCCTTCCGCGTGAAGGGGGGGAGGGGGGAAACCAAACAACTTTCAACTTTCTGGCGAAGTAGAAGGCGGCTTGCCTTCATTTGGTCTCCTTTCCCTCAGGGTTTCTTCCCCTCCCGTGGGGACTCTCACCCTACCATGAGCCCCCCCGCGAGCATCCCGAAGGAGAGGCCCAGGAGCACCACGTACGCGACGAGAACGGCGTCGCCTTGGCTCGGCATGAGGACGCGCCCCGAGAGCCGAGAGGGCGAGAGGGCCTGGTAGCTGGTAGACGCCCACGCCGAGCACGGCGTAGCCCGTCTCCTTGTGCGCGACCCGCCACACGGCGCGGCGTGTGGTGCGGGCGGCGGGCGTGCCGCGCATGAGCGCGTTGAGCGGCTGCAGCAGGGCGAGGGCGAAGGCGACGATCCCGAGCGTGTGATGTGGGTGCGAGAAGTGGCGCCCTCGGGGCACCAGAGATTGCATTCATTCTCCAAAAGTATTCGGACCACGTTCTGCACAAGAAGTATGTCGTCGAAATCATCACACCGCTAGGCGAGGGTCGACATAAGAGGAAGAGGAAGAGGAGTCAATTCTGGACTCTGACGCCAGCGTTTATCGATCGCTTCCTTAACCGGTGCACTCGGCGAAGATCATCGACTGGTGCGTGTTGGTGCTATCGTTGTGCAACACAAATTGGCCAGTCAGGGACACGCCTCGGGTGTCCAGGCCTGAGATCGTGCGAGACTTCTCGGACCCAGGCAGGTTGAGGCGAGCGCAAACAATGAATTTTTGCGTACGGAACGCTGGACGATATGAGCCCATGTTGTCTATTCATCCCGAGCGCGACGCCGGCGGCGGCCACCGCAAGCCCGCTTCTGAGAGAGCGGGGGAGGGAGGGAGTGCGTTGTTGGGGTTTCCTCCTTTTTGGGTGGGAGGGAGGGCCGATGGGGGGGCGCGAGGAGGAGAGACACTCCTGCACCGCGCGATGCACACGGAGCCAGCGATCGCCGGTGAGCCGGGAGCGCCAAGCGAGCGAGAGGAAGGCGCCCGAGGGGAGGAGCACGCCCCACGCGACGGACATGAGCACACCATGGGCGAGCAGCGGCGCGACGGGCGAGGACGCGGAGGAAGGGGGCGAGGGCGCGGAGCGAGGGGGCGAGGACGGACGCGGGGGAGGAAGGGGGCGAGGAGGGGTCGTACCCACCGCGAGCGGCGGCGGCGCGCAGACAGCAGACAGCAGACAGGCATGCTCCTCGAGGTCCTCGACGACTCGTCCCCCGCGAGCGAGATGTCGTCGGTAGAGAAGCCGAGCAGCTCGCCCTCGTCCACGCCGACGCTCCACACGCAGCAGGGGTCCCCCAGCTCCATCCCGTTGCTCTGCCCGTCGCTGTCCGTGTCCGCGAGGCAGAGAGAGGTGGTCCACGCCCTGCCTTCGTCGCGGAAGGCGAATCGGAAGGCGGCGTGCGTCGGGTTGTTGACCTTGTGCCCCGTGTCCTTGCCGTTGACGCGGCCGTTGGGCACGAGCCGCCCGTAGCTCTCATAGCCGACCCAAGGGACGACGGTCGCCAGTGGGAGCGGCATGCCTCTCTCTCTCTCTCAGCGCGCCCGCCCCAAAAAATATCTGACGAGCGAGGGGGGTGGTATCCGGCGGGGACGTCTCATATACTTGCAGGCGGCGGTGTCCGCTCTTTCGCGGAGACACGCCCTTCAAGAGGTGTTGCTCCGTTTCCTCCGTATTGCCTCACTCATGTTCTGCGTAAGCTTCATCGATGACGTTCTTGTATTCTTCGTTTAGTAAACGTTTAGGTTAGAAAGTTCACGAATAAATTTGCCGGCATATTCTTGAGAGTGCTTACTGGCGGTCTCAATGAACAAGTTTAGCTTCTGTTGCAGTTCGGATAGCCTCTGTTCATTATTGCTAAGTAGTGACAGCAGCTCCCCCGCCCAGCGCTGATCACTCTCGCCGGAGCGAGCGGCCGCGGCGAGCCGCGGCCCTTCCCTCCCGGCTCTGCCGCCCCCCGTCTTCTTTATTCTTTATTTACCTAAACACAACTAACTTTATAGTTAGACGCGATGGAGCGCGCCGGCGCGACTCCCCTCTCTCCTCTCTTCCGGGCCCCCCGCCGAGGGCGGCGAGAATTTTAAAAGTTTTTTTTCTTTATTTACCTAAATAGGGCAAGAAGCAAGAAGACACGTTAGCGCCGGAGGGGAGAGCTGCCGCTCCCCCCTCCCCTCCCTCTTCCCTCTTCCTCCTCTCTTCCTTGCGGCTCCGGCCCATGGCGCGCGCCTGCGGCCCCTCTTCAAGTTCAGGTCCCCAGTCCCCAGGTGCCAGGTGGCCTGCAGGGGGTCTGGGAGCACAGCTCAGGGGGCAGGTGAGGCTGGGGCATGGCCCTGACCCCTCCTGCCTCTCCCTCGCTGGCTCACGCGCCCCTGCAGGTCGACTAGAGCTGCTGGCTGGGGGGTCCTGATTAGGGGGGGGCAGGGGGAGGAAGGGTTGGTCAGAGCGATGGGCTGGCCACGATAGGCCAGGGCGGGCGAGTCAGGCGGGCCTATGAGCCTGTGAGGAGAGGAATTGGTCAATAGGGCAGTGTGCTCTTGGCAAGCCGCAAGCCATCAGGCATGCCATGAGGGTGGGTGGTTCCTCCGTTCCTCTCCCAGAGCAGGGGAGGAGTGGAGAGAGAGGGGGGCTTGGCCGTGGGAGCCATGGGGAACGTCGCGGGCCGCTTCACGAAGCGGGCCCTTCTACGAAGCTCATGCCTCTAGCGGCTAGCGGTGACCTCACGGAAGAACAAGGTACCCCCGAGAACTTTCCTAATTCCCAACGGAGACTGAGACTGACGCCTCCGACTCCCGCGAGAAGGAGGGAGATTCGGAGATTCGTGCGGAGACGAGACCGCGCGCTCTCTCCTTCGGAGAGTCCGTGCGGGAAGCGGGTGGTAGGTGGAGGGATCAGCAGCACGATCAAAGGAGAGATCGTCGGCGGGGTGGCGCGTGGAGAAGGGATTCTTGTGTGTGCAGGAGGGTAGTTTCCAGGGCCCTTCCTTTTCCTGCACCTGCGTCTTGTGTGTTTGGGGGGGGGGGGGGAGGAGGAGAAGAAGAGGGGGAGGTGAGAAGAAAGCGCGGGGGGATCGGTAAGAAGAGAGAGGAAGAGAGAGTGAGGGAAAGGGGGGGGAGGTGGCGGGGGAGGGAAGAAGGGAGGAGCAGAAGATGAGTGAAGAGAGTGTGGAGCGAGCGAGCGAGGAGATGGGAGGAGGCGGGATGGGGTTTCCTCGCCGTCGAGGAGAGGGGAAAACACTTGGGTTATGGGGAAGAGGAGAGGGGAAAAACACCGATGGGGAAGAGGAGCAGAGAGAGAGAGCAGAGAGAGAAGAGAGAGCAGAGGGACACGCGCCCCCCTCCGAATCTGAAGCACTAGTAGTCGCTAGACTCGAGTGGAGGAGGGAGAGAGAAAAGCCAGCGGAGCCTCGTCGGCGGGAGAGAGAGAGAGTGTCTGTTTAGAGGGAGAAAGAGGGAGGGAGAGAGGGAGGGTGGAGGGGGGGGAAAGGGTACTCCTCTCTGCTCTTGGAGGCGAGCGAGCGACGGGGAGAGAGGGGGGGGAAGAGAAAGGAGAGAAGAGAGAGAGAGAGAAGGGAAGAGAGAACGAGACAAGGAGAGAGAGAAGCGAGAGAGGGAGAGAGGGAGAAGGAGAGAGAGAGTAGGCGAGAGGGAGAAGGAGAGAGAGAGGCGAGAGAGAGAGAGAGAGAGAGAGAGAGAGAGAGAGCGAGAGAGAGAGAGAGAAGATCCGCCGACGGCCACGAGCAGCAGGACGCGAGCCGACAGAACAGATCGATGTGTGCCCCTCCCTCTAAGCTCGAGCCTGCTGAGCCTCCGCGCGGCCGCCTCACCCTCTTCTTCCAGCAGATTGTGCCTGTCACTCGGCTCGCCAACCGCCGCCGGCTTGAGCAGCCAGACCTACCGGGCGTGATCCCTGAGGATGAGGCGAGCCTACAATATGAGCATTTCATGCGCCGATATACTCACACGCCGCTCGTCGGCCACTCTCTCTTACCGCTCGTCCGCTGGCTGCTGATCTCGGGCGCGCTCCTCTATTCGGTCAATGTCGCTGCGCTTTACGTCGGCCCGATCGTTCTACAGTACTTCCTGCTGCTGATCGAGGAGCAGCAGACGTGCGTAGCCGCGCGAGAGGCGTCTCAGGCGGCCGGTGCCGACGCGCCCGCCTGCGAGTCGCGCCTCTGGTTCGGCTATGTGCTGGCAGTGATTCTGCTCGTCGCACGCATCCTCGGCTCCTTCTGCCTCTCTCATGCCGAAATGTTTATGACACGCGCAGCGCTGCGCGCGCGCTCGGCCATCATGTGCTCGCTCTTCCGCAAGTGCCTACGCCTGGCGGGGGTTCTTGAGACCTCGACGGGCCAGATTCAAACCCTCATGTCCATCGATGCTGAGGTGGTGCTACAGATGGCACCTGTGTTCAACATGCTCTGGTCCGCTCCCATCCAAGTCATCATTACGCTCACTTGGCTCGGCTTCGTGATTGGCCCAGCGCTCGGCGTGTCAGTGGGGATGCTCCTAATTTTCGTGCCGCTGCAGGCCAGGGTGACGCGCTCGCTACTGAGCCTCCGTGCCCAGCAGCTCCGACTGACCGACCAGCGCGTCAAGATCACCAACGAGCTCGTACAGGGCATGCGCGTCGTCAAACTGTGTGGCTGGGAACCATCGATGCGCGAGAAGCTGCTCGAGATCCGCGACAAGGAGCTTGATAAAGTGCGCCGTCAGAGATTCATCGCTGCTTTCTTCTCGACACTTCTCGTCGCGCAGCCCGTGTTCGTGGCGGTGGCCACCTTCACAGCATACGTAGGCTTCGGCAACTCGCTTGCAGCGCCACGCGTTCTCACTGCGCTGGCTTTGCTCACGCAGCTTCGCTTCCCGCTCGTCTTCCTGCCCTTTATTATCATCCAGTCGCTCAACTTGCGTATTTCCCTCACGCGCATCAACCGCTTCCTCAAGAACAAGGAGCTCAAGAAGGCGGGCCAGAAGTCAATCAAGGAGGAGGGCAGCTCCGCACCCCTGCAAGCAGCTGAGTCCAAGGACACGAATGATTCTTCCCCTGCAGGGGTGCTGCGCGGCAACTTCGCGTGGATACCGCCGGAGGTTCCCCCACCCCGCAAGGGCAAGGGCGGCGGCAAGGGCACGGGTGGCAAGAAAGGGGGCCGAGGATTGGGAGGGACGGCTACAGGGACCACACCCAACTCGAGCATGCGCTCGGTGCGCTCCACCGCCGGCCGGGGCGGCGGGCTATCAAGGCGTACCTCGCTACTTGGTTTGAAGCGGACACCAACGTCGTCGGTGCCGCTCGACAGCGGCATTAAAGCCTCGCCGCTCGATTCGCTCCCGCCGAAGGAGACGCCGACCAAGTCGCTCAAGCCCACCCTTGTTGATCTTGATGTGCAAATCTCGCGTGCGTCTCTCACGATGGTTGCCGGCAGTGTTGGCTCGGGCAAATCGTCAATGCTCGCGGCGCTGTTGGGCGAAATGGAGGCTCGGGGCGAGGCCACCGCTGCTCTCAACGGAACTGTCGCCTACGCCGCCCAGACGCCCTTCATCATCTCCGACACCGTGCGCAACAACATCCTGTTCGGCTCCGACATGGATGAGGCGTGGTACCGGCGCGTCATCGAGGCCTGCGCACTCGCCTCTGACTTGGAACTGCTGCCGGGTGGTGATCAAACGGAAATCGGCGAGAAGGGCGTCAATCTATCGGGCGGCCAAAAGGCGCGCATCGCGCTTGCGCGCGCCGTGTACTCACGCGCTGAAATCTACCTCCTCGACGACCCGCTCTCGGCCGTTGATGCGCATGTCGGAAAGCACCTCTTCACACAAGTCATCGGCTCTGAAGGGCTCCTCGGTGGCAAGACACGTATCCTCGTGACCCATCAGACTCAGTACCTGCCGATGGCGGACGACGTAATAATTTTGGAAACGGGAGAAGTGCTGATGCGCGGAACGTATCAGGAGCTGCGCGCGTCGGAGGAGGGCTCCAACATCGCTGCGCTCAGTGGGCTCATTGAGGACTTGAGCACGGCAGAGGAGGTACATCTGCAGGATGGCGAGATTGCAAAGCCCGAGCTCTCCACCGTTCCGTCTTCGCAGCGTGAGTCGAAGATGTCCAACGACGGCGTCGAGGGAGACGTCGATGCGCAGAAGGATGGCGCTGCGGTGAAGGCCACGGAGGAAAGCTGCGTCATCGCCGAGGGTGATGCTAAGCAAAACGACTCGGGGGCGCGGCTTGTCCAGCTAGAAGAGCGGCAGACTGGCGCCATTGACCGCCGCGTCTATGCCGCCTACATCAAGGCCGCGGGAGGAGTCGGCCTCTTGCTGCTGGCCGTGGCCTTTTGCTGCCTCGACCGTGGCCTCACTACGTTCACCGACATGTGGCTCGCCTACTGGATCGAAGGGCGCTTCCGCCCATCGGAACAATTCGACTTCTGGGTCTCGATATACATCGGTCTCGCCATCGCCTCCTCTGTCGGAGTTTACGGGCGTTCGGTCTTCACGATGGTGTGTCTCGGTGTGCGTGCCTCCAGGGGCCTGCACATGCAACTCCTTGACGCGGTGCTGCGTGCGCCTACCCTTTTCTTCGAGACGACGCCTTCAGGCCGCATTCTCAATCGCTTCACCTCCGACACGGAATTCTGCGACAACACATTGCTACAGAATCTGCAGCAATGGATCAACTGTGTGCTGCCCATCGTCTCGACATTGGTGGTTGTCTCCATTATCAACCCCATCTTCATTCCATGGCTTCTCTTCCTCTTCGTCTTCTACATCATCCTCTATCGCCACACGGTTAGCGCCACCCGCGACATGCAGCGGCTCAATCAGGTGTCCCGTTCGCCCATCTTTTCGCAGTTCTCTGAAACGCTCTCCGGGCTAACGACGATACGCTCATACGGCGCGGCGCCACGCTTCGAGGCCACCTCCGAACGCCTCGTTAACGCCAACACGCGCTGCGCCTATTCCCAATACGTGCTCTCCGCCTGGGTGACGCTTTTCCTTGACCTCATGGCCTCGTCCATTGTGTTCTGTGCCGCCCTCTTCCCAATCGTTGCCCTCGAGGCGGGTTGGAGCATCTCCATTGCCCTCGTCGGCCTCTCGCTCAACTACACCTTCGAGCTCTCTAACTTCCTGAAGCACGCAACGCGTATGACTCTCGAGGTGCAAAAGTCATTCGCCGGCATCGAGCGCATCGTCGAGTACATTGTGCACGTCCCATCGGAGCGTCAAGGCGGCGACGAGCCGCCCAAAGGACAGTGGCCATCCGCTGGCGCCATTGAAGTACGCAACCTGGCTGTGCGCTACAGACCCGAGCTTCCTCCAGCGCTACGCGGGGTCTCATGCACCATTCCGCCTATGGCCAAGGTGGGCATTGTCGGCCGCACGGGATCCGGCAAATCAACCTTCTTGGCCTCCATCTGGAGGCTGATCGAGGCGGAGGGTGGCACTAATGGGCTCGGGCTTGGCGCCATCTCAATTGACGGCGTCGACATCTCTCGGCTTAGCTTGTCGGGTCTCCGTTCGCGCCTCGCCATCATTCCACAGGACCCCGTCCTCTTCAACGACTCGGTGCGCTACAACCTCGACCCCTTCAGCACGTCCACCGACGCCGAGCTCCATGATGTGCTAGCGCTCGTCCAGCTCAGCGATGCAATCGCGGTGTTGCCGCAAAAGCTCGACCACAAGGTGTCCGAAGGAGGCTCCAACTTTTCTGTTGGTCAGCGCCAGCTTCTGTGCCTCGCACGTGCGACGCTGCGACGCTCGATGCTGCTAGCGCTCGATGAGGCGACCGCATCCATTGACAACGAGACGGACGCAGTCCTCCAGACTGCCATTCGCAAAATGTTTGCCGATTGCACCGTCCTAACCATTGCCCACCGGCTGCATACCATCATGGACGCCACGGCGATTATGCTCTTCGACGGGGGTGCCCTCCGCGAGTACGATGAGCCCCACACACTACTGTCCGACTCGGAGTCGGCCTTCTCTCGCCTGGTTGCCAAGACGGGCGCAGCGGCGCCGCAACTGCGTGAGATGGCGCGTGTCGCCCACGAGCAGCGGCATGCCGTCGAGCAAGCTGAGCAGTAGGCGGCTATACCGCACACGTGTAGTTACATGTGGTGTGGGCGAAGTGCCTTGGTTTGCGCCATGATAGCGCGCCTATGCGAACAAAATGAATGTTTACACGAGAAGTTGTACCGCTCAGAACACCTCGTACCATGTGAGGCAACGTAACTTACGACTCGTTTCATTCGTTGTCAACTCTGAGCAGCTCCTCGAGATAGTACCGGGCGATCGATATGGAGTGGACGGTGTGAATCTAATCGATCAACAACGCCTCGACACTTTGACGTGATCAGTTCCTCCCGACCTCTCCCTCGCTTGCATTGACTATGAGAGTCACCCAACGAAAAGCTACACATCCTACCATTAGACCATTAGACCGGTTTTCGATGGATATTGATGACAAAGTGACGCACACCAATGACATACTCCATGGCACACATTCTTCGTGTTCGGACTACATTTCGCTATTGTTACCCAGGTGTGTGCGCGCACTCGCGCGTAAGAGCGATGCGTTGTGGGCCGTGTGTGAGGGCGGTCGAACAGGGCGTTTTGACTACTAATAAGGAGGCTGCATTTTATGACTTTGACCGTGGCGCGAGGCCCAAAAGAAAACCTCAAAGGGGACCACCTGTCGGCACGAAAATTTTTGCCAGGAGATGGTGCGATTCGCGCATTAGCATTAGCGCGCGCCTCGTCGGCGACCGAGAGCAGCAGCAGCGACGCCATCTCGTGCGCTCTGCTCCTAGTACTAGTAGGGCGGTCAAACAGGGGCTTTTGAACTACCGTGGCCCGATGTTCAATAAAAAACCTCCACGATGGGCCACCTACCATTACCAGCCTAGCCGAAAATCTTCGCCAAGAAATGGTGCGATTGGCCCCCGGCGTGGTCTCGTCAAAAGCGCTCTTGTGCGCTCTGGCAAGCTTTTTACAGCCTTTTCCTTTTCGAGCGCAGCGGCGTGGAGCGCCGCGTCATGTCCCGTCCTCAGGCCGCCCCCGGGCCGAGCCTCTTCGATCAGCGCCGGGTGAGGCGCTGTCGAGCAGAGGCAGAGGAGCGCCGCGAGGGCGGCCTGGACATTGGCGCTCGCCAGCCACGCGTCGATGGCCCCGGCGTCGAGGAGGTAGAGGTCGTTGTCCAATACGAATGCGGGCGATTCCTGCGAAGGGCGGGTCGGGGTTGTCAGGGCGGACTCCCCTACGGCCAAGTCAGCCGTGTGCCGTGTGCACGCGCTCTGGGGTGCATGGGGTGCTCGCGCGGGTGACGCCCCCCCCCCTACCCCTGCGCTAGGCACCAGATGACATAACTAAGTTTATACTTAGTTCGCCCATGGGGGGGGCACTAGCCCCCCCTCTCTCCACTCCTCCCCTGCCATGGGGGAGGAACCACTCATCCTCTCTCTTGGCATGCCTGATGGCTTGCCAGGAGCAGACAGCTCTGCTGGCCCACTCTCTCGTCCCTGGCAGGCTTGCCTGCCTCGCGCGCCCTGGCCTATCGTTCGTGGCCAGCCCATCGCTCCAACCCCCCCTCCCCCCTGGTCGACTGACAGACACGTGCAGAATGGGGGCCCCTGAGGCTCAAAATAGCGCCAGCGAGGGACTGTCGCATTCGCGAGTCTCTGCAGGCTATTTCGCTATTTTCCGCTCTACCGTTATAACCGCGATGGTAAATCATCAATCTTCGTTCTTATGTCTATCTCTACGTCTACGACGGCTCCACGCTTCTATCAGTCACTACACTTCATTCAATGTTGGTCGACCATTATATCCACGTGGCCAAGCAGCTTCTACAGGCTTCTACTTCTACTCGGAATATGAATATGCTCTAGCTCTGGACTGATCACCCAGGCATGGAGGCCCCCCTGTTCAGGACCCCCCAGCCAGCTCCAGTCGACCCGCAGGGGCTCGGAGCGCCAGCGAGGGAGAGGCAGGAGGGGCCAGGGCCATGCCCCAGCCTCACCTGCCCCCTGAGCTGTGCTCCCAGGCCCCTGCAGGCCACCTGGGGACCTGAAGAGGGGCCGCAGGCGCGCGCCATGGGCCCCCGCCGCAGGGAAGAGAGGAGGAAAAGGGAAGAGGGAGGGGAGGGGGGAGCGGCAGCTCTCCCCTCCGGCAGATACGTGCCTTCTCGCCCCGTTTGGGTAAGAGAAGACGGGGGCGCCAGAGCCAGGAGAGAAGGGCCGCGGCTCGCCGCGGCCACTCGCTCTAGCGAGGGAGATTAGCGCTTCTGGGCTCCTATCTCACGAGTGCCCCCCCCCCCCCCCCTGCGTTGTTTTACCCGAAAGGGGTTTTCCCCCAGCGTGGACCGGAGGAGAGGACGCGCTGGGGTGCGCGGGGTCGGTGCATGCACTGGGGGGAGGACAAATATCGAGGGGAGGGGGCAGTGCCCCCACCCCCCGGTATCACTCGGACACCTGGCCCGTCAGGCATGGCGGGATTCCGGGACGGAAAAGTTATGTCCAATTAGCTAGTGGGGTTGGCTAGGATATAACATTGATTATTATTATTATATGACCCCTCGTACCCTTGAGCCCCTACTGCCTTGTGTGTGGTCTCTCGCTAGTAATCACCCACTAGAGATTGACTCAATCTGTTCCTATGGACCCATCACCGCCCTCTGCACTGCCAAATTCGCCCTCGCCGCCGCGCGCGGACCCCGTCACCACTGCACCCGTGCCCAAGCCTTCCCAAGTATCTTCACCCGCTACCCAAGTCGATAGGCCGCCTACGGACGCGTGGGTTGCCAAGGATGGAGTCTCAGGAGCCTTACCCGGATCCTGGGAACAGTCCATCTCCACAGGGACAGGCAGAGGTTTAGCCATTAGCCAGAGTGCACTCATGGCTCTGGCGCACATGCCACTGAAACGTCAGCGTTAAGGCCCGGCCAAAAGTCTCGGTGCTGCCTGCGCATGCGTGTGGCACAAGCAGTGCTGCCGCAGCCTTTGCGCTTGCGCTTGCGTGAGGTGTGGTGTGACAGCCCGCTTGGAGTCGAGCTTGGTGTGGAGTGTGCTGCGTGCGCCCTCCCTGCGGCAGCGGGCAGGCGCGAACCTCTACACCACGCGCACCGTTGCATTCGTTTGTGGGGGCGCATCGTTTACGCAGTATCTCGTTGCATTCATTGACCTAGTAGCGGTAGGCCCTCTCCAGCACATCATCATCGCTACCATCAGCCGCCTCTTTGTCTTTGTTCTCCTCCCGCCTTTTTGCCGCCTTGGCTGCCCTTTCCGCCGCCTTTGCCTCAGCCTCGTTCGCCTCGGGCTGCGGCTCCTCGAGGACGTCCTTTCTCGAGTTGGCGACGCACAGCCGTTTTGCCACCGCGGGCACGGGAGACGCCCACCCGTGAGAGATGGGCTCATGCTCGTCGACGGATCGGTTGATACGGGCCGACCTTCGCGACGGCATGCTCCCACTCGACAGGCTGTACGCCACCTTGCGGCCTGAGGTCTTCTCCGGCGGTGTGGCGGCCGAGCGTGCCCCCCCCCCGCCCTCTCCTCGCGAGGGCGCGAGGCTCCGGGACCCCACTTCTCCACTCCCTTCAGCTTTCACTTTTCAGGATTTGAAATCTTGAGAAAAACGTGATTCTTGAGCTTTTCCTCAAACTTCGAATTGTGAATTCTGAAGGTATCCTTCTTTGTTTGCTTCAAGATTTGCGTTTTCCCCCTCCACTGACACTGCCAGATGTCAGCTAGCATTCCAGCCACATACTTTACGCCGGACGAGCCATGCGCCAACCGCGCACACCCCCATCGCGGGGGAGGGGCTCCGTTGCCGTCGATGGGCTCCGGTCCCTCAGCACTAAGGTTCCACTAAACCCAACAATAAAACTCTGACGAAGTCGGAGGTTCGTCCCCTCTCTCCGCCAGGGGGGTCGTTTGCCTGTCTGTGCGGAGAGGAGCGCGGCGGCGGGGGGGGGGGGGGGGGGGGGACGCGCGGCGGCGCGAAAACGGACGAACGGGAGAAAGGGGAGAGGAGGAGGAGGAGGGGAGGGGAGAGAGAGGGAGAGGGCGGGGGGGGAGAGAGAGAAGGGGGCGGCGGCGGGAGACTGCCATAGTTTGGGGAAAGAGGCGGGGGGGGGGAGGAAGCTGGAGCCGGGGGGGGGGGGGGGGGGGGGGGGGCGTCCCTCGTGCGTGCCGGGAGGGGGGCGGGAAGAAGGGGGAAATGGGGAGGGAGGGAAGGGGAAGGGGCTGGCGGGGGGGGGAAGGCGGAGAGGGGGGGGGGGGGGGGCGGCGCGCGACTGCGAGCGGCGAGCCAGCCATGGCCGAGGTGAGCCGCGGGGGGGGAAGGGAGAAAGGGGGAGCTGTGGGACGGGTGTTGCGGCAGGCGGGCGCGGCGACTGCCGGCAACCGCCTACGCTGGCATATGGGGGACATGGCCCGCCCCCCAAACAAGCCGCTCGTCGCCCACCCACCGCTGCTTTCAAGCCCTCTTTGGGGGATGCCGCACAGCTGGCACCGCTGCACTCAGCGACCACAACCGCTCCCCCCCCTCTCACGCATAACTCACCGGCCTTCCCTGCCCTATATGCGCAGCACCGCGACAAGCGTGCCAAGGCGGGGCCGGTGTTGTACCCGATGGATGAGCCGCTCATGCGAAAATGCGACGCCCTCATGAAGAACCTGATGAAGAAAAGCCAGGCTGTGCACTTCCTGCGCCCTGTTGACTGGAAGAAGATGGGACTGCACGACTATCCTAAGCTGATCAAGCAGCCGATGGATCTGGGCACAGTATCCGAGCGGCTCAACCGCAACCACTACGCGCGCCTAGAGGACTTTGCTAACGAGACTCGCCTCGTCTGGGTGCGGATGCTGATGCCCTGTCGTCTCTCGTCAACTCTGCGCAGTGATCAATCCCTGATGATGGCACCCTTCCTCGCTTGCAGAAAAATGCCTTCATCTTCAACGCCCCAGACTCACTGTATTTTAAGGCTGCAAAGCAGCTCGCCGATATGTTTGAGAAGCACATGGAGAAGTTCGAGACCGAGGCGGAGCAAGTCAACCCGCTGCAGCTCGATACAATGGTTCGATGCAATCTGTTGCTTGCGGACATCCAGGCGAACCCACTTGCTGAATGGTTTCTCGAGCCGGTAGACCATGTTGGGTTAGGATTGACGGACTACACACAGGTCGTCACACAACCCATGGATTTGAGCACTGTCGGCAAGAAACTTGAGCGTAACCAGTACATGTCTCCTGAGGATTTTGCGCACGACGTACGACTTGTGTTTCAGAATGCCATCGCCTACAACTCTGCTTCATCTATGTGAGCGCCGCAGGAACCGAGCTCCCTGTGCTGCCGCTGGCTACCTCTGGTGCACACATGCCTCGAACACTTACCTCGCACTTCACCATGCGACCCTGCTCGCCCCATCTGCCTTCTTCTCACTGGCCATGGTCGCTGCTCACAGGTTCGGAGTAGTTGCTGGGATCCTGGCGGCCGTGTTTGACCGGCGATTCACACTACTCACCCAGGCGGCCGCAGCCGATCCGGGCCGGCCCATCCCGGATCGACCGGGCTGGCCGACATTCGCTCAAAAGAAAAAGTTCTATGATCTGTGCACCAAGCTCACATTGTCCGATTTAAATCAAATGGTGGGTACCGTCCAGAAAAGCTGCCCTACGGCAGTACGTTCATGCGGTCAAAAGGAGGTCGAGGTGGATGTGGATGAGCTAGACATGAAGACCTTCAACAACATCATGTTGTGGGTCGGGACAAAGTCCAAAGTGAAAGCAGAGACCTAGCGGCGGCTCCATAGGAATTTTGAGCCCCTAGGACGAGGAATTGAGCAGGACTAGCTGCGGCACGTGAGTGCCATGCAAGCCACATCCACGTTGTCATCTGAGCCTTGTGCTTGGTGCGACTGCCCCGAGATTTTCTTCCCTGAGTGTGTCGACGAGCGGTGGAACTTTGCCACACATTGTTGCTCGGCCTCACCGTTCGTATTCGAGGCTCTCGCATGGATGTGAGGCGCCACCCTTAGACACGAGCGAGCTCGCCCTCAACCCGCATTGGACTTGGGTAGTACATGCGCCGGGGTTGAATGTTGGCTTGCAGTCGATTATGGGAGAGGCGAGCATCGCGATGGGCACTGGTTGACGCGGCGCCAGTGTATGTATACGTTTCCTGACTAGGCACAGATTGTGCGTGGTGCCACATCCATGCGTGTGCTCTCTCGTGATGTTGATCTCGCTTTCGCGTTTCTGGTTCCAACCAATGCACGCGACCTCACCCTCATCATCGATCTACAGCTGTTCTGCGATGTGTATGCTCCCGGGCATGTGCTGGAATCGATGTGCGTAGGATGATATGCGTTTGAGGCAACACATTGACACTTGTTTGTGTGAGTTGTGCGCCGATGCAGTGTTCCAGTGAATTGTTGGGGTGTGCCGTTGGGCCGATCGGCGTTAGAGCAAGGTGCGTAGGCGAGTAGCTAGGGATGCATGTGCACTTCCTTGGGCTCACGCAGTCGTGTGCGGATGAGTGTGCTTAGCGGGTCATCAAAGCAGTGTGCTATGAATGCCTCGTTACAATCTTAGATTTATGCACTCAGCACTTAGTCGCCGCGGCGCATGCATCGCATCCCCCCCCCCCCACACACACGCCCCTTACATAGGGCGGTCGAACAGTGATTTATCTACCAACATGCGGGGGGCTGCTGCGGGCTGCATTTTTTGACCGTCCCCCCGAGCCCATAAAAAAACTCCCGGGGGGCTTATTTGCGGGTGATTTCTAGCGAGAGACCATACACAAGGCATTTGGGGCTCAAGGTTACGAGGGGTCACGGCATGGCTTCGATCGCAGAGCGCTACGACGGTTGCTGGGGTGCGTATGAAGACAAAGACACACCACACCACTTTCTAACGTAAACGTAAACAAGGACAACACGTAATAAAAATGGGACATGGGAGCGAAAGCCACGGTGGGTTAACATAGAAAGCAAAGAAGGAAGAAGGAAGAAGGAACCAATTCGCCGGAAGAGAACTCGTCATCCTAGAGAAGAATTGCACCCAGTTAGGCGCGAAAGGGATTCGTCCATGCTTGTGAAGATCCTATATCAACTATCATTAAAACGATAGGGGCATGGAGCGCGCCACGCTCCCCTCCTCTCTCTCCGCCCACCTCACCGCGCCGGCCGACCAAAAAAAAAAAAAAAACATCTGAAGATTCTGGGCTACACACCTACTAGACTAGGGTACTTCCCCATCCCTACTGTCACCGCCCTTAACTTCCCTTCCCTCCACCTCCTCCCCTTTCCCCCTTCATTCCTTTGTCTTCGGTATCCGGGGTTTGGCTCGGGTGCGCTACCACGAGCCTGGTTCAGAGCGCGTGTTCCGGGCAGGCCTGTTGCTGGTCAAATGTCGTCGCGTGTCTGTCGGGTCGCGGGCGTGCTCGTCCTTTTCTCGCCCTTTCTGGTCGCTATCGTGTCTCGATGGGTTTATGTCCAATCGAGGTGTACCTCGTCACAGGCTTATTCTGGTTCGGGTCTCTCGGCAATTATATATGCCACCCCCATCGAGGTGGTCAGGGTCCGCAGCTCTAGGCTTGGTTCTAGCTTACCTCTTGCACCTATTGTGAATAAAGGGTATACATCGTTCATGTCGATCCTTTTCTTCGGCTGTCTGCCCATGCCTGCTTGGGCGGTCCTTGCCGAGTCTGTTGTACTCGCAAATAGTAGTGCCTTGCTTAGCGTCGTGTACCTATCTATCGTTCTTATCAACACTGATTCCTCCGAGAATTCAATGCCATCGTAGTGTATCCTGTAGAAGTCTGTTAAAATATATCTCCACGCTAGAGTGTAAAGTATGGAGAGCGATCGCGGTGTTTCCCCCCCGGGGTGCATGAAAAGGTTATCTATGATTACTTCTTCCCTGCTTCTACCGCTTCGGGGGGTGTACCTTGCCAGTTTGTCGAGCGTTTCGAATATGTTTACTACTCTCGGGCATTCGCCTAGATGGGTGGAAGATTCGTCGGCCGCCTTGCATATGCGGCAAGTCTTATCTCTGTCCGCGAACCGGTTGTAGGTGCCAATCCTTCTGTGGGTTAAGTGCTTGAAGTGGAGGTGTGTATCTCTCGCCGTCATCATCGAGGATGTATATATTGTGGCTAAGTGTTCCCACGTGTTGTCGGGTACCTGTAGTCGCTGTTTCCATTTCTCGGGACCTGTTAGGCGTCTACGCTTTCCGTCCGTCTTCTGGATTGCTCTTGTTAGTTGCTCCACTCCCATTTTGTCTAGTGGGGTAACTCCGTCTAGGGTATACTCGTCCGCTAAGGGGTATTCCAATCTCTTGTTAGATTTGAAGCCGTCCCCCCATTTTGCCGGTGGGGAGGGGTCTAGCTGTCCGGGAGCATTGTCGAGCCTTTCGCCAATTATGGGCGTACCTAGGTACGAGAGCTCCACTTCATACCATGCGCCTTTGAGCTCGGCGAAATAGCTGCCGTCTTGGCCTATGTGTATTTTTGGGGTGTGCTCCTCCGAGCCACACTGCTCGCATGCCTCTCGCCTCGTCTCCGAGGTCCTTACAGCCGCTGGATCCGCCCGTGTCGTCAGCATTGTCTCGGCGTGGTCTACTATGGCGCTCCATGATGCCAAAAATTTGTCTTTTGGGATGTATTCTCCCTGGAAGTGAATGTAGGTGTCGTTGTTTCTAAGATATTGTCCGCATTCCTCACTACTATAGGGCGATGTTGCGTCGAAGTCTGTGAACACATTGTGTATGGTATTACATTCTAGCTTGTTCCATAGCTTCGCCCACGAGGGGTTCATTTTGGGTCCCGGGTGTGTCGGGCTGCCCCATATGGGTTGCGATAATACGCCTTCTCTACTCGTCTCTAGGGATGTTAGCTTAAGTGTGCGAATGTTGTTCAGCGCTCGCTTCCAGAACTCCGGGAGTTTGCTTGGGCCCGTTATCCCATCGGTTAGCTTGCTCGTGGGTATCGTCGAGAGCACTGCTGCTCTCCCTATGTTTGTGCGGCAGAACCATGCGTCGAGCACTTGCTTCCATTGCGCCTGGCGGGCGTCCAGGTAGTTTAGGATCCATTTGGATTGTAGCGCTTTGACGTGGTTGTCCCAGTCCAGGAGGCCCAGCCCTAGTTGGGGGTCCTTCTCCGAGGCGCCTTTTAGCGGGATGTCGGGGTGTTTTATCCATTGTAGTCGTCGCCCGGTACGCGCGTTCGTCCACAATATTCTGTCTACCGACCTCTTGACTGCCGCGTGGAACGACTTCGGGGCTGCCAGCGTTTGCAGCCAGTACCTTGGGATAGAGTATATGAGGAAGTTGGCTATCTTAGTTTTACCGTGTATAGATAGGTTGCGTGTGATCGGCTCGTATATGCTGGTTTTTCTTTCTATTTTGTCAGCTAGTTTTCGCCAGAATCCTTTTATGGCCTGGGGCCCTCCTAACGGGACCCCTAATATGGTCGCGTACTCGCTTCTTTTGAGCCACTTGTATCTTTGAAATCTAGCTGGCGGTCGCTTTTTCTTCAGGGCTCCCATTCTTAGTCCTTCGAATTTCTGGTCGTTAGGCTTGCCACATGAGGCCGCCGCGTATCTCTCTACCCATTCGAGCGAGCGTGCCAGGCTGCCGTAGTCGGCCGCCATAAGCTGCGTGTCGTCCGCGAACTGGCTTATTTTGAGTTCGGCTCCGTTAACAGTGATCCCTTCTATTTCGTCGTCTTCGTTGATCGCCCGGGCGGGCACTTCCGCCGTTAGTAGAAAGGCCAGCGGCGATAGAGGGCATCCTTGAGGAACCCCGCTCGCTACATTGAATGGGAAGCTTCTGCCTCCGTTGGCCTTGATGTATCGTATGGGCTTCGCTTCGGTGTTGGTTAGAGCCTTCGCGTATCTACGGAAGTCCTTCCCGAATTTTAGCTTTTCGAGTACGAGGTGATAGAATTCCCAATTAACTCTGTCAAAGGCTTTTTCCCAGTCCAGCGCTAGGAGGAGACCGGGTTCCCCCGTTTCTTCTAAATACGCGTGTGTGAGTTGTAGCAAGTGGGTAGCTTCGCCTATTAGTCGATGTGGGACGAAGCCCAGTTGGTCTCTCGAAATAATGTTTCCGATAACCGTTTTCAACCTGTTCGTGAGTATTTTGGCTAAGATTTTGTAGTCGCTTTGTAGCAACGTGATAGGTCTATAGTTTCTGGGATCCCGCGTGTCCCCTTTTTTATACAAGAGTATTATGTCTCCTTCCCTCATAGACACGTTCAGGTGCCCTTGATCGAGTGCGTGGTTCAATACTCTTAGGAAGTCGTGCTTGACTGTTTCTACGAAGCTTTTATAGAATTCCGCCGGTAGCGCGTCCGGTCCCGCGCTTTTGCCGCTGCCCATCTGCGCTATGGCGTCCAGTAGTTCCTCCATGGTAATCCTCCCCTCTATTGCGTCTCTATCCCATGCGTTCATGGGGTGCGTTTCCATCACCGCCTCCAGATCGCGGTCCCTCACGTTTGGTACCTCCCACAAGCCTCCTTCCGCACTTCCGCGCCCTCCGTGCGTCATGCGTCGTGCGTCGATCACCATGCCCGTAGTCAACCCCGAGGAAAGCTCCATGAGCTCCCCGCAAGAACCGCATTCCGCGCTAGCTGCCGGCACGCCCTCGCAGGCAATCTCCAAGAGTGAGATCAGCCTTGCTCTGACAAGCAGCAGCTCCAGTTCGCCATGGTACCATCGCGGCCTAGTTGGGCTGTCAGTCCATAACCATAAGCTTACGGTGGTTTTGAGCTTACACTTACATCAGTACTTACATCAGTACTAATATCAGCTTACACCCCTCTTACAACTTCTAGTATCGCTATTATTATAATTATACTTACTGGGGGGTGTTCAGCGTGCAGCGCGTGGCGCGCGCGCAAAGGGCAATGGGGAGGGCAGCGCGCAAACAAACAGAGAGCACGAACGAGTTGGCAGGTGTAGGTGCATGTGAAGAGGCCAAGAGGCCAAGGTGGTGGGGGGTGGGCAGCTAGCAGGAGAGATAGGGGGGAGAGAGCGGGCGGGCGCGCCTCTGCGCTTGTTCGCGGGGACTCGTTCCCGCTCCGGAGTTTTGTTTTCAGTTTTATTTTTGAACTGGCAGCCAAGGCACTAACATCAGTATATTAGCTCCTGGGGAGCTAATACTAATGCATCAGTACTAATATCAGTACTTACAGCCCAACTAGGCATCGCGGTAACCAGGGCGGCCGTGCGGAGGGAGAGCGACGCCATCGCTCGCGCGCTCTCTCTCTAGAACAGAACCGAATAAAATTCCTCTTACAACTCTCTCACACCACTATCGAACGCATACTCACGGTAACACGTAGATAACTAACGTAAACGGGACACACGTAGAAGGGGGGTGAGCAGAAGAGGAAAGAGAAAAGAGAGAGGGCCCGTCGCCTCTCTCTCCTCACGTGAAGAGAAGCCCCATTGGACTTAGGACTTAGGAAGTAAAAAAAGGCCAAAGGGGGGAGGCAAGAGACAAGGGACCATCGGTGATACAGGCATGGCGGGATTCCGGGACTGAAACGTTGTGTCCAATTAGCTAGTGGGGTTGGTTAGGATATAACATTAATTATTTTATTTATTATTGGTTTCTGGGGCCTGCAAATAACTGCAAATACAAATACAAATACAGCCAAATCTGGATGTATTTGGTCTTTCAAATACATTCGAGGCCTACCACCCAGGACGCGCTTCAAATACGGCCAAATACATATGTATTTGGCCTCTGGCCAAATACGGTAAATGCAAATACGTATTTCCCGTCTAGGGTCGATCCTAGTGTGAAAAGACTGAAAACTCTCGTGGCTCGCGGCTCCAAATATGAGAACCTCCTTTGCAGTTCTATCTAGGCGTACAACTCTAAAGTAGTCCTACATTTCTGAACGGGACCTGTGTCTCCCTCATCTTCAAGAATATATATGTTACCCCCCAGGAGCCAACGCCCCCCGATAGCTTTTCGGGGGGGCTGTTGGCGATCGGGAAAAAAATTCCCCCCGATAGCTATCGGGGGATCGGGGGCCCCCGATAGCCATCGGGGGGTGTTGGCTCCTGGGGGTAACATATTTTTTTATGGTGTCTCCCTCTCCCTCTTCTGCAGCCCTCCTCCCAATCCCTCAGGAAGGAAACGGCCGACGGCACGCAGCGTCGCCATGGAGCCTTCCCCCGACCTCACGCTGGCGCGCATCCGGAAGCAGGCGGCGCGCGCGGGTGCGATGGCGGCATCCGCCTCGCGCGATGATCTCGAGATGTGGCTCGCCTCGAGGAGACGGACCGCCGCGCACGCAGAGCGCAGCCAGTCGCGGCAGATGAGCAGCACACCCGCCCTGCCGCCGAATGCACAGTCCATCTGCTATTCGGCTGCACAGGCGCAAAGCGTGTCGCATTCGACCATGTCATTCGAGCATCTTCCGGCCTCACGCCCGTTTCCCAACCAGGAAGGCGGGTGGAGAAGTCACCAGCTTATGCGGCCATCAAGCAGCGTAGGAAGGCTCGCACTTGCACCAGCTGCAACTGCGTCGCGCCGCCACTGCGCCTCTTCGCCTGAGAAGCTGGCGACACGAGCCGTGGCCGCTCGGCTCAAAGAATTCCAAGAAACGCCTCATACGCTTTATCCTGAATTGCGCGTGCAAATATCTCCGCCCCCGGGGACGGGCCTGCCTCTAGGTCGTTCGACACCCAGTCTGAGCTCTGGATCGCACCGCTGGGAAGCATTTGCTCTTTCGGCCTCGATGGAAGACGCACTGAACAAGGCTCGCAGCGCAGGCCGTCGGGCAACCTCCGAATCCTTGTCTGTCCTCGACGCCGCTCTGGAAAGCCTTGCGGGCCTCATATCGGTGAGCTGCACAGAGCACGGAGAATTGCTTCGGCGCATCCGGCAGATCCATTCGCACTACCTAGTGGCCTTGATGCGGCGAGTCACAGAGCTGGAAGAGGAGCTCGAGCGCTGCATGGAAGAAGTCGAGTCTCATCGTCTCCGCAAGAAGGCAGATCGTTGGATGGAGGAGGAGGACGAAACGGATGCAGCGCGGCGTGCGGGCTGGGAGACGGCGAGCACAAAGGTTGGCGAGCTCTATCTAAGATCCCAGCTCCAAAAGGCGGAGATGCAGGTGTCTATGCTTGCAGGCAGCTCGACGATCGAGGCTATGCGGGAAGCTTGCGAGTGCGATAGCACAATATGGCAGCAGCTCTTTCCGTCCATCTCGTTGGAACGTCGCCTGGATGCCATCAACGAGCTCCATGCGATGTTGCCGAATGACCGAGCTGGCGACGTGATGCTCAGACTCACCAAAGCCCTCCATGGGGAGGCCCGTGAGCGCTTCCTCGCCGAAGTGTACACGGCGTGCACAACGGAGGAAATTCGGGGACTGGTTGAGCTTGGCATGCGTGCTCTTCACAAAGCCCCCAGAGATGGAAGTGAGGAGGGGGGGGGAGACGTCGGACTCAATCACCGAGACGCGAACGAACAGCTCCTTGGTAGTATCTTTTGGATGTGGGGGGAGGAGCGACTCTTGAATCTGCAGAAATTGATCGCGAAGCTCAGCACGGGCGAGAGGGCACAGCTATTGGCAGAAGTCGCTCCGGAGTTGCAGTCGAAGCCGCCCTCGTACCAGCCACCACCCCTACGCTTCATGCCGCACACTGTATCGCAAAAAGTCATGTTTGGCTCTGCCAATGCTTTGAATGGTGCGACTAGGGCACCTGTCCGTAGCTGGGGGTCCAATGGCAGCCGCTTGTGATCGCCTTCGCTTATTGTATCGCATGTGCGTGGTATCTGTGCCCGCGTGCGTGCGTGCGTGCGCGCGCGTGTGCATGTATGTGCGGCTCGGGCTTTGGCCTTGGTTGGCCCGGTGGCTCCGTGTGTTGCCTTGTGAAGTGTGACTGCGTGCGTTTTTCGACATTGTTGCAGAGAACTAACTTTATAGTTGGTTGCGATGGAGCGCGCCGCCGAGCCCCTCCTCTCCTTCGGGCCACCCGCCGAGGGCGGCCCCCCTGCCCTCACGGACCAGTCGCTGGCGAAGCGGCCGCGTCCACCCTCGGGCAGGCCGACAAGGTGCGTGCGACCCAGGTCGCGCCACACGGCCCGTGGCCCCGGCCACACCACCCACAGCAGCCATGCTGCCCTCCCACATGGGAGGCAGCAGACTGCAGCAAGACACAGGGAGACTGCTTCAGGCGGACAAGACCGACACTCCATTGGGCATGCCTTATGGCAGAGGCCCCTCTCACCCTGGCCAGGGTCGCACCGCCTCGGCGGCGCGGCCCATGGCCGGGTGGCCCTCATGGGCACAACGCACAACTTCTTAACAGACAGCATCTTACGACTTGAGACTTGAATACATGCCACTCTGGTCACACATAGCGAGACCGTCAGCCACTGAAACCAGACGAAATGAACACCCAAGCTCCCTCACACACTCCCACCGCCCTCTCCCAGCAACACTGACCTCCCCACCGCCTGCGACCGACCTTCAGGAGCTAGATTCAGAAGAAGAAGATCAACCAGGAGACACAGACGCCATCTATGACATGTCGTTCCAGCAAGCGGGCGACCTGATCTTTCACGACACGACGGTCTATGCGGCCGTCGTAGAGCTTCTTCTCGAGCTCGAAGGCGTCGACCCCGAGCCCGACTTCTGGGCCCGCTCCTCCAAGGGGCCATGGCACATCGCAGTCAATGAGGACTGCGTCCAACAATTCCAAGCCCGGTACGGACCACAAACTACGCTTCGCATCCACCGCGTGTGTTGAGAGTGGGGGAGCGTGATTAGCTTTGTACTCATCACCTTAGTAATAATAATATTAATGTGGCTACCCAAAAAGAAAACAAGCACATGTGGATAACAAAAAAATTCACCTGGCCCTCTTTTGACGGAACGCGACTTTGTTGCTCCCCATGGGGTGGGCCAGCATGGATGCCATGAGTGGTGTGGCCGGGGCCATGGGCCGTGTGGCGCGACCGGAGTCGCACGCACCTGCTCGGCCTCAACTGGCGGACGCGGCCGCTTCGACAGTGGCTGCTCCATGGGCACTGGGGGGGCGCCCTCGGCTCTCGGCGGGGGGCCCGAAGGAGAGGGGGGCGGGGGGCGGCGGCGCGCTCCATGGCGACCAAGTATAAACTTAGTTAGCACAAAACCCAGTAAACTGTCCACAAAAACGACCCGGCCACTTAGCACTTAGCGGAACAGGAGGGAGGTGAGGATCTCATCGCAATAAAGCACCGGGACAACCCTCCATATCCAACCACAACCACCCCCCACGACCCGAGCCCCTTCTAGTAGAGCACGAGGGGAGGCGCCGCAAGGCAGGTTGTTGAAGGGTAGGAGAGAAGCGAAGGCGTGGTAGCATAGCACGTTACTAGGCCACGCGTGAGGCGAGAATATTAAAAGTTTTTTTTTAACATGTTGGGTGGTTATGGTTATGGTTGAACGCTGCTCGCCTTCTTGTAGAGCATCTTGCATCTTGTTGGCTAGCATCCCTAGCCACATACACCGGACCAGCCATTTACCAACCGCGCACACCCCAATCGCGGGGGAGGGGCTCCGTTGCCGATGAGGCACGGTCCCTCAGCACTAGGATTAAACTAGAACAACAAGAAAACTCTGAATGGGGCATAGGGGTCACTAATCACTGGCTACTCTTAAGGACACTTTGACTTCAGTACTATAGAGTAAGAAAGAGTAGATATCATAGCAACAGCAGTGGAAACGGCGCGCCGTCCGTTCTAGCGCCCGGCGCCAGCCGCGCGGCGGGCTGCGCTGCGCTACGGCGGAGGGCCATGCGGTCCACCGCGCGCCCCGCGAGCCCGCGGCACATCTCACGTTCGCCACGCTGGCACCAGCCGCCCGCCGTGCCCAGCGGGCACCACGAGCTCGCGATCCGCGCCATCCAGCTCTCGGTTGCCAAGCAGTCCTCGCGCCCCGCTTCGGCCGTGCCACGCAGCGCCAGGGCGAAGGATCCCGCCGGCGGGCACGAGCAGCATGCTCGCGCACCCCTCGCGAGGCGCAGTGCTCGCAGCGCTGGCGTCTCGCGCAGACCCGACGAGAAGATGTGCTATGCCGAGAGCTGGTTTCCAAGGCTGGCTGCGGAGCATACGGCGCTTCGGCTACAGTCATCCTCTGAGGCTGAAAGTAGCAGCGCACCAGCGCCCGCCTCAGTCACGTGCGAAGAGCAGCTCGCTTCGACAGCATCAACCATTGTCTCGTCATGCCTTGCCAAAGATTCTGCAGAGAGACGCATAGGGTTTGAACCTCCGAGCCTTAGCCTTGCTATCCTAGACTTGCCGAGCGAAGGTGAGCAGCCTCACACAGCCGGGCAGGTGTGGAACAACTCCGGTCAGCAGCCTCGTGCAATGGTTGCGATATCTTCGGCTGGAGCGCCGTTCGTGCCTACTCGCTTCGCAGATGGTGCTGGGCAGACCCAGCAGGCGGTCAGCGCTCGAGATCGCGGTGAGCGCGTGAATTACGAGGCTGGGCGGGAGTTGCATGAGGTAATCCCCATCACTGAGGCGGCACGCAAGGCGTGGCCCTCAGGCGCCGCGAGGCCTCCTCTAGCAGAATTGGCGGTGGAGCCAGTGCCCTGGGAGGTGCTCGATGTTGAAGGACGGGAGCGAGAACGCATGCCGCGGCGAGAAACACCCGCGCGCTTCATCCACGAGGAAGTAGCAACAGACGGACGGCGAGAGGCGGTTCGAGTCCTCCTTCCGAAGGGCGCGAGCTCCCATGCCCATCCAGCGCACGGCCCCTTCTCGGCGCGCCAGGTCAGCACAAGAGCTCAGCCACTCGTGTCCCGCCCCTCCCTGGCGCGTCCAGCGCGCGCATCGGCTCCTTGGCAAGGGGGCGTCGCGGGCCAAGCGGGAGACTCAGCTCGACGTGAGGAGGATTCTGATTCGGCGCCTCGCCAGAAGCCCCCCGTAGATCGGCAGCGCAGGCCGTCAACGGCCACTGCTGACTCTCACCCGATGCGACGGCTGCACTCCAACGTCACCGATCAAGCTCAACCCCACAGCCCACGGCCGCGATCTGCATTGCAGAATTCGCCTTCGTCCAAGACGCGCACGTCGTCGGCACCGGACTCGTCCGCTTGTGAACCGGCGCAAAGTCCTCGTTTGGGCTCAGCTATCGTTGGACCGTCAAGCGCCCCACCGCCAAGGAGGCCGAAAACGACTGTCTCAACGCCCATGATAGCCAAAACGTCGCACGCGGCGCGTGCTAAGAGTATAGGTCCACTGCCGGCCGCTGCCTTGCTTTGTCCGGAACTCGGCACCTTCATGACTAGCGGCCATAAGCACTTGGACCAGCAGCAGATGCTCAGAGCGTATGAAGCAGCTGGGGCTCTCACAGCAAGGCGGCGCGTCGACGTGCGACTGAATATCCTGCGCGTCTTCCCAGATCTTCGCAACGAGCTCGATGTCCGCTCGGTCTTAACGCGCCAACTAAAGCTCGAATTGTTAGCGATGATGGAGGTGAACTATGTGGCTGCAAACAAAGCGGAGTCATTGCGGTGGCTGGAGCGGAAGCCGGAGATTGAAGAGGAGAGGATAGCCAAGCGGCAGCAACGTGAGACTCGCTTCCAGGAACTCCGAAAAGTGCAACTCGCACGTCGGAGGCGGAAGGTGGTGACGCTCGAACAGAAGAATGAGTTCCGCCAAAAGCGACGCATGGTTGACCTCACTCTTGCGATGCGACGCTTCCGAAAGTATGTTGAGCAGCGGCGTATTGCTTCTCTGCAGACGATCTACGTACACGGTGTCGTCGCTACTCACCTCGGTCAACTGCTTCACTTAGGGCGCAAGATACAGGAAATGCGCTCGACCTCGCGCTACACCCGCGCTGCCCGTGTCGTAATGCGGTCCACCCGACGATTCCTAACTCGAAAGCGTGAGGCGAGGCTCGATAAGCTCGCCGGGTTGCTCCAACGCACATCCAGGATGTTCCTTTGGAGGAGATACGTGGTGCGGAGGCGCTTCGCAGCAGATTTGCTTGCGCGACAGCTCACGGCGTGGTCATCAGTGTCCGTGTGGCGGCTTGTGCTTGTGCGCTTCCTAGCACGCGTGCGGCTTGTGCAACGGTACGTGCGCCACCTCATCTTCATGCGGCAGGTGGCTCTCAATCTCCTTTGCCGCCAATGGGACAAGGCTGAGAGTAGATACTTGTGCGAGGAGTATCGCGCGCTCAGCGCCCGACAGAATCAAGCGGCGATCCGCATGACGGCGATGCAGTCCGCGCGAATCGCAGTCGGTCGTAAGGCATCCGTGACGGACGGTCTCCACGAAGAAGAAATTCCTGAAGCGGATGCCAACACGCAATCGACATTCGTGGCACAACATGTGCCTCGAGACGTAAAACTCTCTAAGCTGATGGATCTGCGCTCGATCATGCTAAAGGAACACCTGCGCGCACGCGCCGACTGGGAGAAGACCGTACTAGAAAGGGTGCTAAGCCACCCGCTTCATAAAAGAAACTGGCCCGAGGTGATCTCATCTAGACTACGTTCGGTCGATCCGGCTGCGGCGCTTTCCGCAATTGGTTGCGCAACCTACAAGCATGCGTGCATACTCTCGGAACCGCTAGAACCATCTCCCCAGAGGCTTAAGTCGGAAGCGTTTCGGCGGGTCCAACTCTTGACACAGATGAGAATCGCAGAATTGCTTGGACGAGACCGTGGTGATGGCCAGCCAAAGCTGCTGTCGATTGACGACCCCATAGAAGACCTTGACGCCTCGACAGACCAACCAAACGACAAGGACGACGACGGGATTGCTACTCAAGATATGGAACATGAAGGATCATGCATTCAAACAGTCTCTGGGTCTGACCTTGTCCACAACATAGTGAAATGGTGCCCCGCCCCACGCCGACAATATGCTGCCTCTTCCTATCAGATTGAATCGCTCTACGAAAGGACTCGGGATGAGTGCGAGTTTCAGCACAGATGGGAGACTAGAGCAGTTGTAACGTATGCATCAGATTCCTTAAGAGAAGGTGGACAGCGGCGGTGAGGTAGCAACGACAGACACGTACAAAACGTCTCTCGCGAGGTCAATGCGAGCCGTCACTCTTCCTTGTAGTACGACATGGTTCGTACTCGTCGTTTGGTGGCGCACATCCACAAGTCTACGTGTTGGTGTTGATGAAGCCTGCGCCTCGAACAAAGGTCCGGCTCTTGCTATGCATGGGATGCCTGGATTTGGAACGTATTATAGCTGTCGCGTCCCAGCGGCACGAGCTCTGCCAAAATCGAATTCTACATCCAACTGCTATGGCGAGCATTAGATTGTGATGCGAGCGCCGGCGAGGAGGCGCCGCATGACAGTGGTTATAGTTGTCGCATCACAAGCCACACGGGGTATGCCAAAATCGAATAAATATTGGCGCGCACGACTGATCTGACGTCCAACGTGCTGCGGCGAGCATTGGATTGGGATGCGAGCACCGGCGAGGAGGCGCCGCACAACCTTAATGATCCGCGTGGGGTAGTCGGACGATGAGGAAGGCACGAGCTGCTCGGCGCATCCAGACTCCCTTAGACTTGGCCGAATTTTATACAATCCCACAGTGTACTCCTTTAAATGTCTCACCACGCGCGCGGCCTTGAAATAGATAGCCTTCATACTTCGCAGTCACTCCCGTTTCCTTTTTCACTTCCTCCTCCTGCATTGTGCGGCTCGTCCCCTCGTGCGCTCTACTGATGGGCTAGGGATTTGGGGGATTTAGGGGCGGACGGCGTGTGCCGCCCCCTGATAGTAGCGTTCCCTCCTTGCTGCTGCGCCATCGGACGACCGGCTTTTTTATTATCTTGTGTGGCAACCAAGTTTATACTTAGTTCACATGGGGGAGGCGCCTCGTGCCCTCCCCCTCGGGCTCCAACTCCCCTCTGGGCTCCGGCTCCGGGGGCCCCATCGGTCATCCTCAGACTCTGCCTCTTGCCACGAGCTGAGCAAGCTCACCATCTTGACCCGGATCCAGCAACCTACTTTTATCTTTTGATAAGTGGGGGTCAATGGAAATGGAGGCCTCGCGCCCCCCTCACTCCATCGCGGACAGCGGCTCGGTTTAACCGAGAGACTCGCATGATGCGACGCATCACCCCGCTCTGACCGATATTTCGGACGGGCGGCTGATCATAACTACGGACACGCTGAGTGAACGCCCGTGCGCATTAGTACGACGACACACTGCAACACTTTCTGTATAGACAGTTCACTCAACAGAACAGGAGGAAAGTGAGAACTTACTGTTGGGGACAGGTGCACCCCGCTTAGCTCGAACCCCCCGCACGACCCGGGCCCCTAAGTAGAGCACGAGGGGAGTTGCCGCAAGGCAGGAAGTGGGGGAGTGGGAAGAGAAAGGGCGTGGCTTCGAGAGCGTCTTCCAATGCCACGAGTGAGGCGAGAATATTAAAAGGTTTTTTTTTTCATCGCGGACAGCGGACACCCCCGGGGTGGGCCCGTGCATCCAACCTCAGCCTCTGCCCTTGGGCAGGGGCTAGGCAATCAACATTCTAGCCCAGGGCCCTAGTGGGCGCGGGGGGTATAAAAAAAAACTTCTTAATAATCTCGCCGCGCGCGACCCTGCACAGTATCTACGCAGCCACGCCCGCTTCCCTTCCCTCCCCCTCCACCTGCCTTGCGGCTCGTCCCCTCGTGCTCTACCTAGGGGCTGGGTGTAGTGGGTTTCCAGTGGCAGACGGTGTGTACCGATTCTCGACGGCCTGGTTCTCACCTTCCTCCTGTGCCATCGGGCTACCGGCTGATGTGTGTTTGTTCCTTGTGCTGGGCGTCAGGCAATTGTGGTCATTGTGACTGAGGTCTGTCGTCGGTTGGTCGGCTCGCTACTAGCGGCTAGGGGTCGCTTGGTTAGGCAAGACGCTCTGCTATGTTGAGGGCTTTCGCTACCAGAGATAGATTCGTGTTCATTGCCAGGGCGCCTTTGTTGTTAGTTGAAAAGACAGGGGCGCTGAGGTCGTGTGGAGATTTGATTTTCGGCTTCCTTCCCTGGGTGGCCTTGCGCGTGCGTGCGGTTGAGAAATCGTCCGGCGGTTCACGACCTCTAACGAGGACCGTGAACCTGCTAAGAACTCTCTCGATAACCGGTACGTGGTGGAAGGTGTGATTTTCAAATTCCACCTTGTAGAAGTCACTAATGATGTATCTCCATGCTATTAGGTAGAGGGCTTTGAGGCTGTCCGGCGTCGGGGAGCTTGGGTACGCAAATAGTCTGTCTTTGAGTTTTTGAGTCGTCGATCTGTCGTTCGCCGGGGTGTATCCCGCTACAGCTTCTACGGTTTGAAATATCAACTAAGTTTATACTTAGTTCACCCATGGCGGGGCACGAGCCCCCCCCTCTCTCCACTCCTCCCCCGCCATGGGGGAGGAACCACCCACTCTCCTGGCATGCCTGATGGCTTGCCAGGAGCACACTGCCATGCTGACCCATCCCTCTCCCCACAGGCACGCCTGATTCGCCCGCCCTGGCCTGTCGTGGCCAGCCCATCCCTCTGACCAGCCCCTCCTCCCCCTGGGCCCCCCTGATCAGGACCCCCCAGCCAGCTCCAGTCGACTGGCAGGGGCTCGAGAGCCAGCGATGGAGAGGCAGGAGGGGCCAGGGCCATGCCCCAGCCTCACCTGCCTCCTGAGCTGCGCTCCCAGGCCCCTGCTGGCCTCCTGGGGACCTGAAGAGGGGCCGCAGGCGCGCGCCATGGGCCCCCGCCGCAGGGAAGAGAGGAGGAAAAGGGAAGAGGGAGGGGAGGGGGGAGTGGCAGCTCTCCCCTCCGGCGTTTACGTGTCTTCTCGCCCCGTTTGGGTAAGAGAAGACGGGGGCGCCAGAACCAGGAGGGAAGGGCCGCGGCTCGCCGCGGCCACTCGCTCTTGCGAGGAGAGATTAGCGTTTCTGGGCTCCTATTCATGAGTGCCCCCCCCCCCTGCGTTGTTTTTACCCGAAAGGGGTTTTCCCCCAGCGTGGACTCGAGGAGAGGACGTGCTGGGGTGCGCGGGGTCGGTGCGTGCACTGGGGGGAGGACGAATATCGGGGGGAGGGGGCGGTGCCCCCTCCCCCCGGTAGCACTCGGACACCTGGCTCGTCAGGCATGGCGGGATTCCGGGACGGAAAAGTTGTGTCCAATTAGCTAGTGGGGTTGGCTAGGATATAACATTAATTATTTTATTTATTCTACGGTTTGAAATATCGGGAGCGTGGACGGGCATCTAGCTAGGTGCGTCGAGTTCTCTCTGTGTTTCCCGCAGAGCCTACACTTTGTGGTGATTGCCGCTGTGAAACGGTTGCGCGTACCCAGCCTCCTATGTGTAATGTGCTTAAAATGTAGGTGTTTGTCTGTGTGCTTTAACAGGGGGTGAGTGTAGAGTTTCGCCACGTGCTTCCATTCGTCGTGCGTCAGGCCAATCTTGCGGGCCCACGCTTCCCGCGCTGACTGAGGTTTGCTGCAAGAGCCGTCTCCCTTGAGCTCGCGTGTTATATCCGATACGGTGATTTGGTCTAGTTGCGTCTTTTCGCTGAGCGTGTACTCGTCCGCGAGCGGGAATTCGAGGTGTTTCGGGCCTTTTAGCCCATTTTCCCATTTAGCGGGAGCGTAGTAATGCTTTTCTTCGCCCGGTTTTGCTACCTCGGTGGTGTTTGTAGTTTCTCCTAGATAGTTGGTGTTTGTATATATCCATATGTTATTCATTCTAGTGATGTACGTATCGCTTTCGGAGACTCTGGTTTCTCTAGGTGCGTCTGCCGGCGCTGCGGACGCGTTTGACGTCTCCATGTTCCCTTCGGTGGGGGCCGGGTCAGAGGGCGGGGTCTCTTTCGCTTTCGCCAGGAGGTGCGAGACGTGATGCACTACCCGTTCCCACGAGTCTAGGAATTCCGTTTTTTGTATTTTACTCCCCTTATGATCGAAAATTTCGGGGAGGTGCTCTAGGTATTGTGCGCAATCTTCACGTGTGTAGGGCTGCGTGAGATCCTCGTCTTTATAGATGTTATGTGCGACATGTGTTTGGAGGGATTCCCATAGGCTGATCCACGCCCCCCGCTTGAGCGGTGGTGGATCGTGGGGGTTGTGCCATATTGGTTGTGACAGCGCTCCTTCTCTCGTGAGTCTCGTGCGACGTATTTCCAGGGTCCTGAAGTTCGCTAAGGCGTCCTTCCAGAATGTCGGCAGTGCCGGGTTCCCCCTGATGCTGCAGGTAAGAGTCTTCGTGGGAATCGAGGATAGAACGGCCCCGCGGCCGAGCCCGGTTCTGCAGAACCACGCGTCGAGCGCGTGTTTCCAAATGGCCTTCCTCGCGTTGAGGTAGTTTAGTATCCATTTCGTTTGTAGAGCTCTCACGTGTGTCGTCCAGTGAAGGAGGCCGATCCCCATCGTTCGTGATGCGCATTCCGCGTTGTGTACGGGGTATTGCGGGTGCCTCACCCACTTCGTGATTTTGCCTGTGTAAGGGCTCTCCCATAGAATTTTGTCCGCCGCCCTTTGAATTCTACCGTGGAACGGGCGCGGGGGGTATAGGACTTTGCCTGTTCCCACCCTCTGTGAGGTTTGGCCAGGAGGCGGAGGTGGCAGCATGTCGACGTCGTCGGCGGCGGGGGCGGCGGCCTGCGCGCGCTTTGGCTCCGGCGGCTTCGGGCGGCCCCGTTGGGGCGTCGTGACTGCGGTGGGTTGGGAGGTGGGAGCCGTCGGCGCGTGCTCCATCGCTAAAACTATAACAACAATGTTTTTTTGCAATGACGAACGACGAGAAGAAGTGCTTGGATACAAATATGGTATCAAAACTTCAGGATGACAAATATGGCCAATTTATATGTCCCATACATATTTGGCACGAGGATGACAAATAAAGCCATACATATACATATCATTAAAACGTTTCGATAAAGAGTTTGTCAATCTCGATCAGATCAAGCAATTGGCCGAAAAACATGGTTTTGGCCACTTCATGAATTACGTGGCAAATACGAAACCATCTCACAAAGATGCACTCCATACGATTGAGAGTGATCAAAAGTTTAAGGAATATGTACACGCACTGGTGGAGAGGGCATTGTCTGTCGCGCGCGATATGCATGTGAAGACATATGCGATGCAAGATGCAAGACCACAGACGCTCCCACCCAAGAAGGAGTATAAATAAATAAACCTTTTAATAGTCTCACCGCACACGCGGCCGTGGACCCTCTACTTTCTACTCACGTAGGAAACTTTCTACACCCCCACTTCCCCGGCCCTTCTCCCCCCGCCATAAGGCGACTCCCCCCGTGCACTACTAGGGGGATAGGGGTGAAGGGCTTAGAGATATGGTCCGGTGGCCCGCGCCCCCCCTCGGTGATCATTCCCCCCCTTCCTCCTGTGTCTCCGAGTGGGCGGCGGTCTCAGCCCCGACTTATCCTGTAAACAGGTGCGGGACTTACCTATTTTTCGGTGAGCGGAGCTCTCGCTCCGCCCACCCCCTTCTCCGCGCTCTCTCTCCCCTCTCCTGCGGCACGCGGCACGCGCAATGGCGCGCCTGCGGCAGGCCTGCAGCTGCCCCTGGCGACCCTGGAGGCTCTTGGAGGCCAGCTCTGGGTCTGGGGGCAGAGGAGGCTGGGACTGGGCCCTGGCCTCCCCTGCCTCTCCCTCGCTGGCGCTCCCGAGCCTCTGGGGCCCCCAGTCTGCACCTGTCTGCCTGTCGACCAGGGGGGGAGGGGGGGTTGGAGCGATGGGCTGGTCACGAGGGGCCAGGATGGGCGAATGGGGCGAGCTTGTGGGGAAGGGAGTGGGTCGGTAGGGCAGTGGCCTCCTGGCAAGCCATCAGGCGTGCCAGGAGGATGGGTGGTTCCTCCCCCATGGCAGGGGAGGAGTGGAGAGAGGGGGGGGCTCGTGCCCCCCCATGGGTCAACCAAGTATAAACTTAGTTAGTTGGCCACCCAAGAAGGAGTAAGTAACGGTATCCTCCTGCGAGTAAGCGGTCCACACGTCCACACCTCCGCACTCTGATAGCGGCGGCCATTGATCTATGAAGTTTCGAGAGAGGTCCTCGTCACCTAACACAAAATTATGGAGATCACATATGTCCAGGCGACAAACAGGCCTAGCAACGGCAACGGAAGGGGAGGGGGAGGTTCTTCATGCTAGCAGGGTGGGGACAAATGAACGCTTTTTGCCTGATGACTCCTCCGACTGGCTCCTCCTCCTCCCGCCGCCCCCCGACTCCTCCCCCCCATCGCCCCCCGCCGTGGGGTAAGCTTTGCGGGCGGAGGTTTTTCGGAGTTTCTTTCGCACATTGTTTCGCCGGCTTTTCACGTGCTGTCGCTCTCGTCTTTCTCGTTCGCGGGACCGTGCACCGTGCCATACTGCCATACGTGAGACCAGCCCTTACTTATACTTACGCCTATCGCGCCTGTAACCAACCTCCGAATGTGCATTGCCCTCAGATGTCGCTTCTAGATATTTCTCAGCAAATCCTTCCACAAGGCATTCCTGTGGTGTGCTGGGTGGTGCTGTGGCTGTGGAATGACTTGGTGTGAGGGAGAGGTGGGACATAACATGAGAAATCTGACCCACATGAGGCATGGAGAGTGGGCGAAGGGGGACTGAGGGAGCACGCGGGGACGAGTCGGACGGTGTGGGTGCACTCTCGATCATCACGGGGCACTGTGGCACGAGGGCGGGGACGGGAGCAGACGGGAGGGGCACGAGGGGCGATCGGGCGATGGCACTCAAGGGAGCACTCGGGGAAAAGGTGGAAGGTGGGAGGGAGGAGAGGGGAAAGGGCGTTCGCGGGGGACCGATCGAGATGGCGCGAGGGGGAGGGAGTCGGGTCGCGGCGGACGAGGGGAGTCGCGCGGGGGAACCTAATCGGGGCGTATGGGAAAGGGCAAGGGTACAAGGCCCCTTCCTTACCCGCAACAATTCCTGTTTCATAGAGCTGGACTGGGGACCGCACAAGACTTGTGGGGTGCGTTTTGGGAGCACAACGACGCGAATATATCTCGCCCACCATGAGCAAGAGAAACTCTAAGAAGTATCTCGACCAAGGAGGTCTCATGGTGTGTTCATCAGCATGAAAGCGCTGACCGCAGGCGCTACAAACAACAACAGGGAGAGCACAGCCACTGAATGCTCGAGGAGAAGCGTTGGACTCATAGTCTCCTCTTCCACACGAGGAGAACGGTTATAGGGTCAAGTGATCTTCGTAACGTTCTCGGGCTCTTCGTATCGCTAAGGCAGGAGCGTCTGTATCAATGCCGTTTCCTCCCTCTCATATGAGAGATTTGCCACGAGTGGGCGGGACACGCATGCCCGGGCCGCAGTTTCACTTGTACTTTGACATCTGCTCTTGCGTACGCGCGAGTTGCGAGGAGAGCATGGCCTGATACTGGGCCTCTGCGCGTTCGGCTGCTGACTTTTCCTGCACCTTGTTGAAGTCGGCCGCTGCCTTCTTGTAGGCCTTCTCTTTGATCTGGTGCTCAAGGAGAGCACGATGCTCCATTCGAGTTGTTGCGGCTGCTTGAACTTTTTGATGTTCCAGCTCATTGATGCGTGCGAGCTCAGCTTCGAGCTTCTCGCGCGCCTACAGATGACGAGGCGTGAAGATTGAGTTCGCTAGGGTATTGCTCGCATGACAATGGACGGACTCACAATCTGAGTTCGACAGGTGGCTGAGCGTATTGTGCGTCATGTGCGGATGTGTGGCCAAATCGCGATTGGTTGGGGGGGGGGGGGGGGCATCACGGCGCTTACCTCAGCCTCTTTGATTTTATTGATCTTCTCTTGCTCAAGCCTCGTCATCACCTGAATTCGGCGCTCATCCATCACCTGTGCCATCAGTTGCTCTCGTGCCTCTTGTTCCGCTCCCCACACAGCCAGCCTGCAGCCGTCAATCCACATGAGGGGTGAGAATTGGCACACCCACACCACCATTCAACACTCGGGCGCACCTCTTATTCCATGCCTCATCCTGTGCTGCTTGGCGTGCCTCCTCGGCAACACCCTCTTGTCGTGCGATCTCGCGTTTTTGGGCTATCATATGCTCAGCAAAGAGCCGAGTCTCCTCTTGCATCATGCGCTTTGCCGCAGCCTCGCGGCCTAATAAGAGAAGACAGTGCGGCACGATAAGACGAGGGAGGCGACAGGCGAGATCGCCCAGTTAGCACAA
>CM030938.1:2651214-2712214 GCA_018136815.1 Isochrysis galbana | reverse complement strand
CCTTGCGGAGCTCGTTGCCCTCGCAGTCGGTCTCGGCGAGGAGAGTCGAGGGAAAGATGGAAGATGGGGTGGCCTCGCGGAGAAAGGAGGGCTGGGCGAGCTGAACCTGCTGAACCATGTCGACGGTTGGCACCGGTGTCGGCAGCATGAGCCCGAGCGTGGCGGCGGCGAGCATCATCGTTGGGTCCGGCTCTCCCTGCCTCCCTGCCTCCACTCTCTCTCTCTCTCTCTCTCTCTCTCTCTCTCTCTCTCTCTCTCTGTCTCTCTCTCTCTTTCTCTCTCTCTTTCTCTCTCTCCCTCCCTCCCTCCCTTCCTCCCTCCCTCCCTCCTCCCCTTTCTCTCGCTCGTTCTCCCTCTGCCCAAGGGAGTCCGCTGCTGCCGACAGGGAGATTCCCTTCTTCTGACCCCCTCAACTCTCACCTATCCGGCCCATCTCCCACGCTGGTTCTTTCCCGATGATCAGGTCAGAGATTCAGCTTTTCTGGCGGTTCACTTCTTCTCCACATCCGACCTCGCGGCCTCGAGACCTCGCCATGCATATTTGGCCAGGCAGCCTAAGAGGGGCGGGGGGGGGGCGGGGGCGGGGGGAAGGGGGGCGGGGGAGGAGGGAGGTAATTTGGCCACCCATGGGGTGTGGGGCTGGCCCCGCTCGTGAGACGACGGAGAGGGGCTCAGGGCTCGTCAACAAAGGAATCATCCAACCATCGATGTGGAAGTACAAAGTAGAACCGTGGTAGAGCTAGGAGTAATCATCGAAGTACGTACTCCGTGTGGAGCCGACTCCTAGCTTGGGAAGTCGTCTTCTTCACGGACAGCCCCGATGGCCTCGCATTCAAGGTGTCCTTGACGTGCGACGATCCGGTAAGCGCCCATGAGTTGGAGGAGGTCGTCACCACCACGGCCTTTTGCATCCAGCACCCCCGGCAGCTCTTGTTGGGAGACTGGAAGTACGACTTTGCACTTTGCACGGTCGTGGTCTGCGGCAACCAAGAGCGCGGCCGAGAGCCTCCAGCGAGCGGGGAATCAGGAGCTCTACACAATTGACATCCATCTTGTCAACCGCACCTCCTTGGAGAGCTATGACGACGACGCGATCTCTCAAGCCATGATCACACGCATGCTGCAGCTCATTCACAGGGTTGCAGACGGAGTGGCGGTCACTGGGGCGAAATGCATCCTGGAGACTGTTGGGGAATCGCTTGCTTTTTCCTTTGAAGCAAACGGCGTTGAAACTGTGTGAAGTCTTTTGAAGACGTCGCCATCTGCTCAGCGTGCTGGCCATGGGCGTGCAGGGGCGGACGTCAGCAGTCTGACGCCCATTTGGTTGCATTCTTCAACAAGGGCAGTCGGCATGGTTGCATTCTTCAACAAGGGCGGAACGATCGTCCAAGTTGGAGTGGAGCGGCCGTGGGTCTACGTCCAAGTTAAGGGGCCAATTAGGGGTCAATAGAAATTATATATATACCTAAATAGACAAGATGGGTGTGACAAAAACAAAAAAACCTTTTAATATTCTTACCGCACTCGCGGCGAATGGAACCACTACCCACTACAAGTAGCACGTAGCATACTCTCTACACCCCCATTCCCCGGCCCTTCTCCCCCCGCCATCAGGCGGCTCCCCCCGTACACTACTAGGGGGATTGGGGTGGAGGGCTTAGATATGGTCCGGTGGCCCGCGCCCCCCCCCGGTGATCTTTCCCCCCCTTCCTCCTGTGTCTCCGAGTGGGCGGCCGACTCTGTCCCGACTTATCCTGTAAACAGGCGCGAGACTTACCGATTTTCCGGTGGGCGGAGCTCTCGCTCGCGCCCACCCCCTTCTCCGCGCTCTCTCTCCCCTCTCCTGCGGCACGCGCGATGGCGCGCCTGCGGCAGGCCTCCAGCTGCCCTCTGGCGGCCCATGGAGGCTCCTGGAGGCCAGCTCAGGGGGCAGAGGAGGCTGGGGCTGGGCCCTGGCCTCCCCTGCCTCTCCCTCGCTGGCGTTCCCGAGCCTCTGGGGCCCCCACGCTGCACCTGTCTGCCTGTCGACCAGGGGGGAGGGGGGGTTGGAGCATTGGGCTAGTCACGAGGGGCCAGGATGGGCGAATGGGGCGAGCCTGTGGGGAAGGGAGTGGGTCAGTAGGGCAGTGGCCTCCTGGCAAGCCATCAGGCATGCCAGGAGGATGGGTGGTTCCTCCCCCATGGCAGGGGAGGAGTGGAGAGAGGGGGGGGCTCGTGCCCCCCCATGGGTCAACTAAGTATAAACTTAGTTGTGTGACAAAAACAAAAAAGGGAACCTCGAGTTGCACCTTCTTCAGAGAATTCGACGTACCAGCTGCGCGTCGGCGGTGACAATGCTCCTTGGGCCCGCTGCGAGGCGTTGGCGTTGGACCTAGCATCCGCTCCCTTGAGCGGGTTCGGGGATTCGAACAACCCATTTGACTTGAAGAGTTGTTCGGTCTCTGTGTTTGGTCCAACCTTGTGTTGGGTGAAGAGACTCAGAGAACGTGCAACGTGCGCTCAGTCGCGCGAGGAAGAGGGGCGAATCCCTCTCGCCTCTCGGCTCTCGGCGGGGGTACCATGTTTGGCCCCATACCAAGGGGGCCCAGTGATAGATAGCAACGTTGTGTAGACGAGAGGTAACATCGATCGGCTAGCGCACTCTAGTGACGGGGTCAACGACGACGTTGCCACACCGGCAGTAGAACTGACACGTCTACAATAGAACTCAACTCAGACAACTTGAATTTTTTCGAGTCGCGGTCGCGGTCGACTATTTTTATACCACTTGCTTGTTTTGTATTGAAATATTGAAATCCACCACTTGCACCTTGAAGCTACAAATCCCTTTTCCTCTCTTTTTTTGGATTTGTCTTCACCTTGTTTCTTTTCGACACTCTGACGAACAAACTCGCCCCCTGCTTACGGGAGAGTAGAGTACAATATCTTCACGACCGACCCCCCCTTGCTTCTCTTGTGCTCTCCGCTTCTGAGCCGATGATGTCCTCTCCCTGGTCCCTGGGCCTCTTGGCCCTCCTCCTCCTCAGTTTCTTCTCTCCCCCCTCTCCCTCTCTCCTCGTGTGTGCCTTCCGCCGCGTGAGGGTGCGCCCGTCGTCGAGCCCTTCCCGGATTTCTCTGTGTGCTCCCCTTCTCTTACGTCTTGTATACCCCCCCCCCCCCCCCCCCCCGCTCACTCTCCTTTGCGGAGCAAGCGAGCGCCATCGCCTTGCTCTCCTCTCCTCTCTCTCCCTCTCCTCCTCTCGCTTGCTCTGCGCACGCTCTCCCAGGCTCTCTTCCTCTCCTCTCGCGCGCCTCTCACCCTTCTGCCAGATGTCGCGCCCGGCGGCATTCAGCCTGCTGCTCTGGGCGCAAGTGGGAGAGGGCTTGCCGCCACCACCCACTGATCCACAGCCACCGCCCGCAGCAGCCGGCTCGCCGCAGCTCCCGCCACTAGCCCCGCCACCGAGTCCAGCACTCACTCCGTCCCCTGCCCCTCCACATATTCCGCCGTCCACCCCATCATCTGCCGCACTGCCACCGGCGCCTGAGCAGCCACATCCGTCACCGCTGCCTCATGGCCCACCGCCCCCTCTCGATCCGACCCCTTCTTCTCTGCTTCCACGTCCACCGCCACAGCGACCGCCGCCGCCGCTCCCAACCTTCCTGTTGACGCCACCGATCCGTCCTCCTCCTGCTACGTTATCACCTATGCCACCATCCGCTCCACCCCATCCTCCCGGCGCAAATCCACCGCTGCCAATGGCCTCACCATCTCCCTCTCCTCCTATCTCGCTCCCTTTTACCCCCAGCCCAGAGCTCCAGCCACCTCGGCCTCACACGCCTCCTTTTCTGCTGCCTATCACCCGATCCACTCATTACAAGCTGCCCACACTCTTAGTGCTTGACGCCAGTGCTCAAAACGCTGGCTCTACGTCCCTCTGCGAGACGGAAGGGGGTCCGTTGAATCAGGGCGGCGCTGCGACGATCTGCATAGGCTTTGCTCCAGCGGAGAGCGGTGGCTTTGGCAGCAAGGCGATCTTCTCGACTATTGTGGACGATTTTTCCTCGTTTTCAGTGACCTCACGTGTGTGCATCCCTTGCGAAACATAAAGCACACTACAAGGACCTTTGAATATGACCTCCCCCCTTACACCGCCTCATCCAAATCCATTGCCCTCCGAAATCACAGTTGCACCTCTTCTTGATGGCGGTGATTGGGTAGACATTGAGCCGTTTTCTCGGCTGTGGGTAGGTGCACGCGGCCAGCGCACTGTGGGACAGCGAGAAGGCCGCGTTGCATTTGGAGAGGGCGGATCCAAGCTATGCATTGCGCGCATCACGGATGAGGTCGCCCATGACGGCGGGCCGAGCGCGAGCAGCACAACGGTTAGCCTGTCGGCAGTCAACATGACCGATGAGGTCTGCTACGGCTGGCAAAAGCATGAAAAGCCGCTTGTGGCTTACGGCGGTGGGATGCTCACGGCGGGATTGACGGCAATCATTCATTTGGACCGAGGCGAAGTCAAACGCATCGTATGGGACGATGGGTGCTGGCTCTGCGACCCGGGATCTAACAACGTGCATGCATTCTCTTGTTTGCCCGACAACACCACAAATGTTTGCTCCAATGACGGTGTTCCGGGGGCATGCACTGATTGCTACCTCAGTTTGGCAGACAATTGCGGTGGCAGTGTAGGCGGGGCACCAGGCACGCAACTGTCATGCGCCCCAACCATTCACATCGCATGGATTGGCACTGATGGACGCGGACGGCCGATGCGGAGTGCCGGGAAAGTCTTTTCCCGGTTCCGTGCATACAACGTGCAAGCGTCGATCGAGAATATTTATGGCAGCATTGTGACGACATTCAACCACCTGACTGGGGCTAGAAGTGCCGATGCGTCCCCATCTTCAAAACAACTGGCGGCCAGCGCAAACTCCCCTGAAAGGTAGTACCTTGACGAACTTATCGCGGTCTATTGGTATCATCTGAGGTGGTGTAATTGTGGGTCGTCTAATCAAATTAGATAATTTTTGCGGGTAAAGGGGGGGGGGCTGTATACTTCCCCCTCGTACGTTCCGTTTTTAGGTCTTCCCGTGCGACTCCCTCTCCATCGCCGCGCCCCAGTTCCCTTCTCCCCCGCATCGCCCCGAATCGGTCCGTTCCCCATCTCCTCTCCTCTCCCCGGCTCCCCCGCGGAAGCCCTCTTCCCTCTCTCCCTTCCCGTCTCTCCCCGAGTGCTTCCTTGAGTTTCCGGCCCCCTTTTGTCTATTTCTTTCCCGCGCGATTCCCCTTCCCCCCGCGCGTGACGTTTTCCCCCGGTCTTCCGTACGCTCTGCGCCATCGCTCGAGCGCCCTCCGTGCCCATCCTGTCTACTCTCGTCCCCGCTCTCGTGCCCAGTGCTCCGCGATGTCCGAGGCCGCGCCCACGCTATCTGTCTTGTCTCCGCGTGCTCCCCCTGTTCCCTTTCGTTCGCTCTCCATGCCCCATGTGGGCCAAGCATCTCATGTCATGTCTCACCTCTCACTCACACCTAGTCACAGCACAGCCACAGCTCCATCTGATCCACAAAACGGTAGCGGAGTCGTGCCTTCCACGCCTTCCCATCCTCTCTCCACTCCTCACGTTCCCGCCACCGCCGCCCCTCCACCCTCATCCGCCTCCTCCAGCCCTGACCAACCATCTCACATGGACTACCCACAGCCCACCCAAACACAACCACACTGGCCACAACACACCAGTGCCGCCGCCACGCCTGCACAACCAGTATTCTACTCCCCTCTCCCGCCTCTCGCCACGCCCAAGCCCTCGCCTCTCAACCCGTCCGATGCCCTCACCGCCGTCCCTGCCCTCCCTGCCACCCACCTTTCCCTACCTCTCCCAAACCCCCAGCATGCCTTCACCCATCTGCCCCAACCGAACCATAATAATCTAACTGAGCATTAGTACCACTACTCTCACTAGCCTGGTACTAACACGACAGCCCTCAGCGCACCTGCCCGTACACCTTGGCGCGTGTTGTTGCCACAGATACATACACCTATGCACCCCTCCACATCTCCCCCCTCGCAAGCCCCCGGCTCCCATTCTAACTCCCCACAAGTTAAAATGAGGGAAAACCCATTGAGGCGAACCGACCTACGTCGGGCGACTCTCCGGGAAAAAGCACCGGGGGGGGGGGGGGGAGAAACCTCTCGTCAACAAAGAGGATCGGCCCTTCCAGCTCGCGCCGTGAGTAGTTCTCGAGAAATAAACGACTGCGAGTCGAGTATCCTGTGCCACCTTCAGGATACTCTCCTCGATCTTGAGCCACTCCCTTCTCTCTCCCGCCTGTCGCCGGCCGCCCTCTACCCGTTTGCTAACGCAAACAGGGCCTGTTTCTAACCGCACTCCATCGGGGGGGGGTGCAAATCCCCCCCTCTCCCTCTCTCCATTCTCCTCCATCTCTCTCCCTACGGCGCGTCGCCATGCGGCGCGCCATGGCCTGCTCTCAGAGGTCCTTTGGGGGCTCCCAGAGGGCCAGCAAGGGCAGCTCAGGGGGCAGTGGAGGCTGGGGCTCAGCCCCTGGCCCCCCCTGCCTCTCCCACGCTCGCCTCGCTGGCCATGGGAGCCGCCCAGAGGCCCCTGTATGCCTGGCGACCAGGGATGGGGGGGGAGTCAGCTCGAGGGCAGGCCCAGCATGGGCCTGGGAGTGCGGCTCGCGACCCGCGCCCACTAGGGGTCTGGGCTGAATTGATGAGTGCCCTGCCCCTGCCAGAGGGCAGGGGCTGGGGTTGAATGTACGGGCCCACCCCGGGGGGTGTCCGCGATGGAGAGAGGGGGGCGCGAGGCCCCCATTGTCCCCCACTTATAAAAGTAGGTGGTCTGCCCCAACCGAACCATCCCCATCACCCCTCCTCGGACTCCTCGCCCGGCCACCCTTCCCTCATCGACTCCAACCTCTACCGGCTTCCGCCGGGCGCCGTCCCCTCCCCGTCACCGCTCCACCTCTACAACCACTACCCTTCCCTGCCCACCCCTCTTCCATTGCCTTCACCCACCTACCACACCCTTCCCCCCCTTCCGACGCACGCCCCCAGCAGCCCCACCCCTCCACCCCCCCTCCTCCGCTCGCCGCTCGCCATCGCCCACATCCCTACCCACTCGCCACCGACTCATCACTCGCCGCCGCCATAGCACACCACCTCTTCTACCTCCAATCCACCCAACCCTCCCCAATCCCCCGTCCAACACCGCCATCGACAACGGCACCCCCGCCACCTCCACCGCCGCCGCCACCACCTCCCCCGCCGCCACCACCTCCCCCACCGCCGCCTCCCCCGCCACCGCCGCCGCCTCCCCCGCCGGCGAGACCCCCGCCACCGCCCCCCCCGCCACCCTCTTTGTCACCGCCCTCCCGACCTCTACGACCTCACCTACGACCCTCTCGCCTTCGACGCACCCCGCCCCGACCGCCCGCCTCGCCTCATTTCCTTGCCACCCGGCTCCACGTCGGACGTCGGCTCTCGCGTACGACCTCGACCCCGACTCCTACAACCTACAACTCTACCCGGTGCATCCTCGCCCACGAGCCCTTTCGCGCCTTCTTCCGACGCCCCCTCTCCTCCCCCACTCTCGCCTCCGAGCATGTCCTGGATCGCTCCTTGTTTGTCCTCCATCGTCCTCGATTGTCTCTCACCGACAGCAACTCAAGTCGTCAACTTTCTCGAGGACTGCCCCGAGGACTCCATGGAGAGCGGCCGCGCCCTCCTCGCTCCTCGCTCGCATCGAGTCCTCCATGTCCGCGCTTACCGGCGCCGCCGCCGAGGACGCCGAAGAAGCCTTTCTCTCCTTCCGTCCCTTCGCGATCGGCATGTCGCCGGACGAAGCACGCCGCGCCGCGCAAGTCGCTATCACTATCACCCGGTTCCACCGCCTCCCCTCATTCAACCCGGCCGACCCTTTAGCCCTCCATCGCATGCTTCTTCGCAAACTGCCCGACGGGATCGCCCCCTGCCGCGTACAAGCCCTCCGCGAACTCAGCGAAGCTCACATTCAAGGCCGCCTCGCTTGGACAACGCCACATGCCATGAGCCCTCACCCTGTTGTATTCAGGCCTTTTGGCATGAATATTTCGGCATGGTGCATGGTCACGAGCCTCCTTCGTTATATACCGTCTTCTATGTTCGTCGTGGTCGCGCAAGGCGTGCAGATTCGGATTCTCCCTGGGATCAAGTCTTGCTTCGCCGATTTTCGTCTCGAAATTCGAGGATTTGAGCTTTATTTTTACCGTTACGGTAATTGTCCACGCGTTTAAGGAAAGAAATGGAGGTGGCAGAACTGGGCCCCTCGCGTTCAGATTTCCCCCCCTCTGCATCTCCCCCCCCCTCCGCAGTTTCTTCCCCCCCCCCCCCCCCCCCCTTTCGCAATTCCTGAACGCCCTGTCTCGCTGGCTCGCTGGGGAGGTCTGTCGTCTGTCTTCCTTTACACTTAGAGTTAGAGTGTGGTGTGCCTAGCTAGGGAGAGAATGTGCGCTATGCACTCAGCCTAGCTGAGAAACACCCTATCTCCTAGAGGAAGAGATCGGAAGTGCCGTAGGGATGGCGGTGGGTCGGATGCTTAGCGGTAAGTCTAGAGGCTAGCTGAGATGTGGCGGTGGCGGGAGGCTATCTATAAATAAGCTATAAATAAGGCCTAGGTATAGCCTAGGCGGTGACTGGCTCCCCCGCCGGGATCCCCCGAAGGTCCGCTTTGGCCGAAGGCCCGCCTCAGCGGCCCCCTCCCTTTCCCCCCCTCCTCTCGGTATTCCCGAGGACCGCTGCCCCAGTGCCGCGGGGGAGACCTCCCTCATCTTCCCGGCACAGTCCGTCCCTAGGTCGGTCCCCCTTCCTTGTCTTTGTTTCTTACCCTGCCCGCCCTGTTGCCCTGTTTACTCCTTTGAGTCTTGAGTGTTCCCGCGCCCCTCTCCCATATCTTCTTACCTTTTCCCGCCACGCCTTCCGTCCCGATGTCCGACGCCAGTGACTCCCAGTCCTGTGATGCTTCCGTGTGCCGCCCCCTATCATGTGCTGAGCCTCCGGTCGGTTGGCTAGCAGCAGCAGCCCCGTCCCCTGTTCATACGCTTGCCCCGTACCCGATGTCCCCCAGCTCCTCCTCGTCTCTCCCCACTTGCCTTGTTCATACAATTCCCTCTTATGATCCACAGCTCCACCCACACCACCACAGCTTCCAACAGGTTGAAAGTTGCTTTCAATGGCATCAAGCATCAAACATCAAACATCAAACATCAAAGTCGGCGAGGGCTGCAGCAACACGAGCAAGAGGTGCCGTATTGGCCAAGCCTATTCCATCCTTGACAATCGAGAAACGAACGATTCAGGGGCGAAGAATCGTGACATACTGTGCGGAGAGACTAGAAGAGACCAACAGAGAAGTAATATGCATGCAGTGAGCGATCCATGAGCAACCCGATCTAGCACCTCCTATGTGCCCCAAATCCTAGAGTGACGATATCAGTGCGGATCAGATCGCAAGAAACTAACGCCTTCACGCGCTGCCCACATCTTGCGGCTGAAAAGCAGGCAACCACCCACTCCGGCAAGGGCCCAATACAGGGTCCCACAGATGTAATACACAAGTAGAAACACCCTGTCCATATTTACACCCTGCACAAAGGCCACGATGGCCACCCCGATCGCAAAGTTGACGGTCACGATCCCACAGCCAATTGACCACAAGGCTACGCGCCGTGATGGCTTGAGGCATAGTCGCGCACGAGGATGGCAGAGATATGCGCCACAGATCGCCACTGGGAAGGAGATGCAGCCGAGGTCGGGAACACCTGCTGCTGTCCGCCGGATGGCCCACAGCCAGAAAACTGCGGATGGCAGCCCTATCGCCGAAGAGACTGTGGCGACTGAACGCTCTGTTGGGCGTGCCATGGCCCATCCCACCAGCGCGCCGGTGCAGGCGCAGGCGACGAGGGTCGTCAGCGCCGGCACGCCGGCGGGAAGCCCCATCGCGCCCTCCGAACAGTCCCCTTCCGCCGACGAAAAAATATTACGAGTAGAGTACGACAATCAATCAAGGGATTTTGAGCTTATGTCAGAGTTTTTTTATTGTTGTGTTAGCATAACCTTAGTGCTGAGGGACCGTAGCCCTTCAACGGCAACGGAGCCCCTACCCCGCGATGGGGGTGTGCGCGGTTGGCGCATGGCTCGTCCGGTGTGTGTGGCTTGGAATGCTATCTAAGAAGATGTCCTACGACGCTATAAGCTATAAATTCTAAGTTCTAATTTGGAACGTGTGAGTATGACACACGTGTGACACCGTGTGGCGTGTGGTACCCCCGCCGAGAGCCGAGAGGTCACCGCAATCTCCATGACACCAGCGCGCGCGTCGACGCTCAAGGGTGCAACACAACATCGATTGAACTCGACGAATTCGATAAAAATCTTTCCATCGAATTTGTGGCTGCCGCGAGTGCGAGTGCGCCACACGTTTCCACAACTGGTGGTGGGACCAAGTGGGCAATATGGCATATGGCCCGTCCACACAAATTCAATTTCTTCAGTGAAGGCCAATGCCAGATCCGCAATCATCCCCCAGTTCAAGGGTGGGAAGGACAATTTGCCCCATCGAATCACTCCAAGCACCAAGCACCACTCAGAGGATGCAACTTGCAACTTGAGGTTCCCTTTTTTTGCCCCCCCATTGCCATTTTCTACACCTTATACAATTCTCAACTAAGTTTATACTTGGTTGCCCCATGGGGGGGCACGAGTTGGCTTTGACGTAAGTTTTGTTTTGTAAGGGCCCAAATTTTGTTGTCAAAATTTGAGGTTTGGGCACCTAAATTTTGATCAAAATTTTGACGCTTTCGAATATTTTGCCCTATTATAACCCTATAACACTCTCCCTCGCACCTTCGACGACGACTGCGTCGTGGACCACGTCGTGCATGCCAAACCTTCAGGCTAGGGAGGAAAGATGTTATGGGTCGTGAGCTGGGGGACAAGGCGGGGGCGTGAGCCGGCGCCCTGCTGCGCCTCTCTCTCTCCTCGCGTGTCGCATCTTCCAATCTCCGCGCGGCCCCCCAAGTTTTGTTTCTTTCCAAGTGAAAGGCCCCAAATTTTGGTCAAAAAATTCGATTTCGATTGACCACCCAAATTTGACAAAAATTTTTACAAAACTTACGTCAACCCCAAGGCACGAGCCCCCCCCCTCTCTCCACTCCTCCCCTGCCATGGGGGAGGAACCACTCATCCTCCTGGCACGCCTGATGGCTTGCCAGGAGGCCACTGCCCTGCTGACCCACTCTCTCCCTGGCAGGCACGCCTGCCTCGCGCGTCCTGGCCTGTCGTGGCCAGCCCATCGCTCCAACCCCTCCTCCCCCCCTGTTCGACAGGCAGACAGGTGCAGAGTGGGGGCCCCAGAGGCCCAGGAGCGCCAGCGAGGGAGAGGCAGGGGAGGCCAGGGCCCAGCCCCAGCCTCCTCTGCCCCCTGAGCTGGCCTCCAGGAGCCTCCTGGGATCGCCAGAGGGCAGCTGCAGGCCTGCCGCCTGCCGCAGGCGCGCCATCGCGCGTGCCTGCAGGATAGGGGAGAGAGAGCGCGGAGAAGGGGGTGGGCGGAGCGTGAGCTCCGCTCACCGAAAAATCGGTAAGTCTCGCGCCTGTTTCCTGGATAAGTCGAGACAGAGTCGGCCGCGAGCCGCGAGCCCAGGTGGCGTAGGAGGAAGGGGGAACGGATCACCGGGGGGGGGGGGGGGGGGCGCGGGCCACCGGACCATATCTAAGCCCTTCACCCCTATCCCCCTAGTAGTGCACGGGGGGAGCCGCCTGATGGCGGGGGGGAAGGGCCGGGGGAGTGGGGGTGTAGAAAGTATGCTACGTGTAGGTAGTGGTTCCATTCGCCGCGAGTGCGGTAAGAATATTAGTAGTATGAAGTTTAAGCCCTTTTCCAACTTTAACTTTATAAAAACCCTTGAAGGAAGAGAGAGAGGAAAGAAAAGCCGAGCGTTGCGATACCACGGTTATGAAAGTTATGGTTCGACGGCGTTAGGTGTAACCAACTCGGCCCAACTGTCTGCCTCGCGCGACTTCGGCCGGCGTCGCCGCCCTCGCCACTACATGAAGACTCCACTCACGGCTCCCTGCACAGGGTTGAGAACAGCGACGTCGGGAGCGCCGAGGCGTGCGCCCTCCCCTCTAGCTTCACCATTTTCTCGCGCATCCGGCCGCGCTCATGTAGTCATTGCCGGGATGGCTCCGACACCGCCCAGCCCAGCTGCCATTGTGTCCTCGCCAACGTTTTCTGGAAGTGAGCTTGTACCGCAACAGACGACGCCAAGGGTGCTGCAAATGGCCCAACGTACACCAACGCGTGGAGAGGCGGTTTCCTCTCTGCGTCGCCCTCCAGCCACTTTTTCCGATGCCCAGACGGCTTTGATGCAAATCACGCCTGTTGTGGGCTCCAACAGAGCTCGGCAACCAGCAGTGACCAGGAATTCCGAGTCGCCGCGCGCCACCTATGCGATCGGCACGTCGGGCTCACGTTCGCTTCTCGCGGCACAACTTCAACAGTCCGCTGAGAGAGTTTACCGCCTTCCAGAAACTGCACCGGAGACGTCAAATAGGAACGATCTTGCTGACGGTATTGTTACACCTGCTGCAGTGTGTGATGCGGACGATACCTCAAGCTCACTAGGATTCGCCTTGACGACCAGCTTGACCGGAGAGGAGAAGAACCTCCCTGTGGATGACTTTTCAGGAAACCCTGGTACACACGCGGGGGGGAGATCGGTTCTACAGGGCCGAGAATCTGACGAAGCCAGCCTCTTTTATGAGGATCAGCTCAAGGCTATCACGTGCCCTCTTGGCAATGACTCTCCGCAAGAGTGTCCGACTCTAGCTTCGAGTGCGTCAGTCACCGGAGAAGATGATCTTGCACTCAAGGTGGGAGTTGCCACAAAAGCGCACGGCACAGCCCACGGTGACATATTCGGACAACGAGAAGAGCATATTGAGAATGTGGAGGACGTCCAGCTTTCTAGTGAGAATCGCCTGCTGCGAAATTATAACGAAGTCCTGCTTGCCCTATTGGGAAGGCCAAACAGTGGGCGTCCCGTTCGATCTGCGACACGTGTGCAAGCATTGACGCGCGGCCGGCATGCCAGACGGACTGCTGCCCGTACTATCCGCGTCATCGCAGCAGCAATTATTGTGCAGAAGTGCGCGCGCACCTATGTTTGTACGTCGATGCTGCATCGCAGATTGGCCGCCGCATACACTCTTCAGCGCGCCGCTCGGGAGATGCTGCATGTCATGCAATCTGGTCTATGCGGTGCCTGCTCGCGAAACACGCTCGAGGGACTCCCACGTTGTGCGGCACGTTCTTCTATGGAGCTTGCCGCGTCGCTTTCTTCCAATGAGAACAACATCGCGAAGTCTACGATGCCGATGCCATTGCACCGCCCCAGTCCACTTCTAAGCCCTGCACACATCGAGGCCACAGTCGATGCTTTGGCAGACGCAGATGGAGTGCTTCGGATTTCACAACTGGATGAGAGGCTGGAACCGATGGTCATTGGACCTACTTTTCGTGCTGCTGGCCACAAATGGCGCCTTTGGGTTCGTCCGCCGTCGGCGTCCGCTGGAAGGGAGCACATTGGCGTCTATCTGGCCCCCGCACGAGACTTCGGCACTCTTATGACGGCCGACTTCTCTCTCGCTGTGGTTGGCCGAAATGGTGTTGTCTACCAGCGCGTCGTCACGGACGGCACAGCCAATTTGTACAAGAAGAGCTCTGGTCACGGTTTTCCACAATTTATCCGACGTGAGGATCTTCAACTGCGGGAGGGCGGCGAGATTATTGTCCTCGCATTGGGGATCTCAAATGTTAGAACCAAGCAGCAGCGGATACAAGATATGGCATAGCAGATCAACATCCCAGTCGAAGGTCCATACAGACCATGTGTACAGAATCCACAAGCATACAAATAATATCGTGCGTCGTGCGTGACCGCCATCTTACATCTTACGGTGCCAACCTGAGTGCATGTGCAATGTTATGCAATATGTTGTGAGCGATGATGCTTGAGCTTCATGCGCTATTTTGGCCCCCTATTTGCCCCCCCCCCCCCTTCCCTTATTACGCTTGGGGTACTCTACGACTGAGTTTATGCAACTAAGTTTATACTTAGTTCGCTCAGGGGGGGGCACGAGCGCCCCCCTCTCTCCACTCCTCCCCTGCCATGGGGGAGGAGCCACCCATGCTCCTGGCATGCCTTATGGCTTGCCAGGAGCAGACTACCCTACTGACCCACTCTCTCCCTGGTAGGCTCGCCTGTGCTCGCTCGCCCTGGCCTGTCGTGGCCAGCCCATCGCTCCAACCCCCCTCGCCCCCCCTGGTCGACAGGCAGATAGATGCAGAGTGGGGGCCTCCAAGAGCCTCCAGGGGCCGCCAGAGGGCAGCTGAGAGAGCGCGGAGAAGGGGGAGCTTCGCCCACCGAAAAATAGGTAAGTCCCGCGCATGTTTACAGGATAAGTCGGGACTGAGGCCGCCACCTACCCGGGACACGGGAGGAAGAGGGGGGGGAGATCACCGGGGGGGGGCGGGGGGGGGCGCGGGCCGCCGGACCATATCTAAGCCCTTTCCCCCTATCCCCTAGTAGTGTACGGGGGGAATCGCCTGATTGCGGGAGGGGAAGGGCCGGGGGAGTGGGGGTGTAGAAATTTGCTCTTGCGTTAAAGTAGTAGTTGGTCCACGGCCGCATGTGCGGTGGTAAGAATACTACTACTACTACTATAAGGTTTTTACGACTAAGCTTTCAACTAACTTTATAGTTGGACGCGATGGAGCGCGCCGGCGCGACTCCCCTCTCTTTCGGGCCCCCCGCCGAGGGCGGCCCCCCTGCCCCCATGGACCAGTCGCTGGCGAAGCGACCGCGCCCACCCTCAGAGGCCGAGCAGGTGCGTGCGACCCGCGTCGCACCACACGGCCCGTGGCCCTGGCCACACCACCCACAGCAGCCATGCTGGCCTCCCCCATGGGAGGCAGCAGACTGCAGGCCACAGAAGAACAGCATCATGCGGACAAGACCGACGCTCCAATGGGCATGCCTTATGGCAGCGGCCCCTCTCACCCTGGCCAGGGCCGCGCCGCCTCGGCGGCGCGGCTTAAGGCTGGGTGGCCCTCATGGGCACAACACATTGACAAACACCAACATCTCAAATGCGCATACACAACTCTGTCCACACAGAGGGAGACTGACAGGCACGACGCCCAGACGCCACGCACGAACAACACTCCCCCCGACTCCTCACCACCCCCTACCGGCAACACTGACCTCCCCACCGCGGGAGAACGGATACAAGGGACCAAAATACATGGAATACCCGCTGGCTGACGAATACGCCATTCGCAAAGGAAAAATCGCGCTCGACGCGATTACGGTTCCCGACATCACCAAAGAAGCGCTCAAAAAGATGCGCCCTAACGCGCCACAACCAGCAAGAGAGGCATGGGCGAAACGCCTCGACATCACGAAAGATGACTGGAGGCACATAGCCAAGCTATACACCCTGCCGCTGTTGAAACACACAGACAAACACCCACACTTCAAGCACATCACTCATAGGAGGATAGGCACCAGAAATAGATTTAGGACCAGCCCATCGGAAACTTGCAGGCTGTGCAACCGTTACCGGGAGGACTCATGCCACCTAGCGTGGTGCCCCGCGACGAGGAAAATCTTTGACGCCATAGATGCAATCGCCGACTATACCCCGGACGCAAACAGGTCAAGAAAGCAGAAAACAAAGGATAGGCTATTTGCATACCCGAACGCGACCACCCCCGACAGCCTAAAAGCTCTATACATAATAGCTTGGAGATACATAATAAGATTTAATAAGAGACTTTTACAGAGTGGAATTCGAGTCATACGAGTATCACTACATACCTACTCTAGAATCCACACTGACAAGGTTCACTATCCTGGTGAGAGGACTTGCCCGACTAGACGCCCATCGCCTAGTGCGCACCCGCACGGCGGCCCGGGGCAGAAAACCTAAAATTAAAAAACCGTCAGAGCTCAGCACACCCATATTCACAGAAGACGACAAGGGCAAGCTCCAGATGAACGACAACCTCGGCCTCGTGGCGACAGCACTCGGCCTCGCCGAAAGACTGGCCTGAGGCCGGAACACATCTCCCCCCCCCCCCCGGACAAAACACACGCGAAAACGACAACGCGACAAGCGAAAGACAACTCACCATCGACGAGACAACAGTGTCCGCAAGACAGTTTCAGCTGGCCACCCGGAGGCACAGGAGGAAGGAGAGAACAGAACACCGGGGGCCGGTACACCCCGCCCGCCCCCACCCCCCCCGCAACCTGGGCCCCTAAGTAGAGCACGAGGGGAGTCGCCGCAAGGCGGGAAGTGAGGGAGAGGAAGGGAAAATGGGCGTGGCTACAGTACTTAAACCCATGGCCACGCGCGAGGCGAGAAATTTAAAAGGTTTTTTTTTTACGACTAAGCTTTATGCACAGGCACAGGCTCGGCCATGGGCGAGGCGCCTCGTTCCCTCCGGGCTCCGAAAAAAAACCTTTTAGTAGTAGTAATATTCTTGCCTCGCGCGTGGCTTTGAGACTCTGCTTTGTAGCCACGCCTGTGACCTGTGACCCTTACTTGCCCCCCCAACCCGCCTTGCGGCTCCTTCCCTTCTTCCCTTGTGCGCTACTTGGGGGCTCGGGTTGTGGGAGTGGCGGGGTTGGGCAGCACCTCGTGGCGATAGGGTCCACTGTGGGACATCGCGGTGACTGTTCTTGCCTTCTAGCCGATTGCGTGAGTCAGCACCGTGAATGCGATGGCCGATGGGCCTTTGTTGCTAGCAGTTGTAGCCAGAATCTTCAGATATATATTTTAGTTAAGAGATGCTAACCTTATGCTTTGAAAATGGCCAAACTGGACGTTGAGAAGCAGGAAAAGATATCACGGAAACCATATGTCAAAGCCCCTCAGTGACGAGCGCCCCTTGCGGCATTGCGATACATTGGGGATCAGACTTTAAAGGAGCCAGAATCCGTCCGACAACAAGGCTCAGGTCGGCGGGTGCTCCGACCGCACCGCGGCGCAAAATGCACGCTGTGCCTGGTATGAGGACTTCGGCCCTGTGCACGAAGCGGAATCGTAGCCGCCTAGTCATATTTCGGGTCAAAAGCTTGACGCTCGACTTCGCCAGGCTCTTGGTATTGCCACCGCCGCACATTCCATGGGGTTCACAAACCGGGTCGTGGTTGTTCCTATCCGTACGGCCCCTTCTCCTCGGGTTCGCCATTGACATCCTATCTGAGCGCACTGGGTCGTTGTCGGGCCCGCAAGCTGCAGGTGGTCTTTGAAGCCGCACTGCCTGCTTTACGCCTAGGCAATGAATAACGAGTTCCGCACCCGCTGCAAGATCAATCGGCAAATGGACACCCATGACCACAGCCTCAAACTCCCAGCAAGGGATTGGCAGAGGATGGAAAGATGCGTCCACAAGCACCATCCCCCGTCTTACTTTGCCAAAACCCCCCTCCAAATGCAGATTGAAGGTTGCCGACTGGCCCGCAGTCGCGCTGCGGGTGGTGAGATCCTTGTACTTGATGCGGCGCACCGTTGCCGGCATCCACCGACCTTCGGCATCCGGGCCAATGAAGAGAGAAGGGGATTTGGACGAATTGGGATTCAGCTCACCGTGAGATGGTGGGTCATTTGCGTAGTGAAGTGCCTCCATAGTGGACGATTGGCCGAGGACGTGTGCCGAGCACTCTCGCGGAAGGTCTCTAGATTCGGCGCGAGCGTCCTCGTGCCCGTTTGCGTGTAGGCAGCCTCGAAGCAATGTTCCCGACACCACCGGTCCTTGGGGCCCCTGCGCCGCATCGACCACTTGCTCCGGTATTGGGGTGCTTGCCCACGGGTCATTCTCCTTTAGCACCGGTTGAGCGTATGCTGGAGCGTGGCAGCCGTCGACCGCCACCATGAGGGGTTCGCGCCGGTGCTCAGACCAGTCCCGGACAGGCATGCGCCCAAGTAGACGAATCAACAACGAAAGGCCGGCGCCAGTGCGCGCCGATACCGCGAGAACAGGAGTGGACGCGACGGATGGTCCCGACCGCCCCTCGCAAGGCAAGAGGTCTTCGTGGCTGTTGCTCCCTGGACTCCGGCTCATGGAGCAGCTTCCAGTGGCGCTGCGCCCAGTGGAGGGAGTTTCAGCCGAGGCGCCAGTCGAGGCGGCGCCCGCTCTGCATTCCATCTCGATGGTGGCAACCCCGAGGCTCTCGGTGGGCTCGCCCCTCATGCATTTGTGGCATGAACAGCTACGCGGGCTTCCACATTTGCACCGCCGAGCCGACTCATCGCATGAGAGCCCGCTGCCGTCGCGGGCGAGCTGCGTCATCACATGTTGAGCGTGGTCTTCATGGTGGGGTACGCCGAGGGACGACTGGGGGGCCAAGGGCAGCTCGGCGAGCGTGAGGTCCTCCTCAGTGCGAAGGAGCATTGGCGAGGGAAAGCCGTGTTCGGACAAGAGCTGTAGGACGCTCTCGGACACCGTGCGGAGGCCAGCCTCGTCAACCAGATCGGCCTTGGAGATGAGCGCCAGCACAGGAAGGTCAAGCGCGAAGGCAAGCGCCGCATGCAGCCGCGTTGTAGCGGTGATGCCCGTGTCCGCTCCGACGCACAGCAGCGCTGAGCATGGGGCGTGAGCCGTGAGGCCGAAGAGCGTTGTACGGAGAAAGCGCTCCTCGCCGCACAGGTCGAGCAGCGTGAGCAGCCGAGTGGACGCCTCGCAGAGCTCGGCGGGCGTGCGGGCGAACTCATCGGCCCAGTTGAGCAGGCGCGCCTCGCTGTCGAAACCGAGCACCTTCTGCGCTACCGAGGACGTGGCGCCCATCTCGAGCTCATGAAGGTGGCGCATCACGTGTGTGCGCGCTGAGCCCTTGCCATCGTCCAGCACCGAGGGCCCACCGGAGAGCACGGCGACGATGGTCGACTTGCCTGCTTGCGTGGCGCCGAGGACAGCAAGCCGCACCTCGAGCTGCGAGGCATCGGCCAGCTGCTCGATGCACAGTTCAGCGACCACGCGGCTGTCGGCAACGATCCTCTCCCTCCGCTCTGTCACCCTCGCCGAGAGCTGCGCACACATATCTCGAAGCGTGAGGAGCGAGGCGTCCATCTGCTCGCGACGGAGTCCACGTAGGACCCCGTCGTCGCCCACCCCGAGCAGGTAAGTGGCACGCCCACCTCCTTCTGCGAGCCTGTAGTGGAGCTGAGTGACGAGCTGCTGCAGCCGCCCGGCGCTCGGCTGGAGCAGCTGCAGCTTGTACTCGACAGGGCCCACCTCGACCTCGGGTGCGAGCCGAAGCCTGTCAAGCATCCGCCGGGCACGGGCAGCTCCGCGCATCTCGGGAGGGGGAGGGGGAAGGAGGGAGGAGTCAGGGGAGGGCGGCGGCGGAGTCCACGACCCGGCGCTCTCTCTCGCTCTCTCGCTCTCTCTCTCTCTCTCTTCCCCCTGGGCCTCTTCTACCACCCCATGGCACCGCATTGCAACACCCGACCAACCCCTCCCCCAGCCCACCCACACCTTCCTCTGTCTCTCTCTCTCTCTTTCATTCTTCTCTTTTATTCATTATATATAATTATTCATAGAGGAGTCGAGTAGTATCCCTTGGAATGTGATTTTTGATTTTTCGAGATGGTAAAATACTCGTCTAATCCTATGTGCTTCTATTCATACTGGATGCCTCCAGGTCTCCAGGTTGACTTTCATGATCATAATGGGGCGATACTAGAACACCCTCACCTTATAAGGCATGTGATGATCCCATCGTCCCATCACACCATCATCCTCTTATACTCATAGTATTTGTTGTGCGCAGATGGCAACCTTGGGCTCGGATGCTCGGATACAACGGACAAAGGATTGGGGTAGTGAATAGTGAAGGTGAAGGGCCTCCTCCCCGACATTAAAAAGAGCGGTCAACAGGGGCTTTTTAACTATTAGTAAGGGTTGGGCTGCACAACTTATAGTTGCAACTAAGTCTTACTAAGTCTAAGTTGTTCCACAGGTACCGGTACCGGCGGTACCGGTGGACCGGTACCGGGTCCGCCGGACCTGGTGGTGCGTACAGTATGGTAGCCGGGAGGAGATGAATGACTAAGTTTAAAATAGCCGTTTCTCCCCGGCGGGAAAGGTTGGCGCGAGAAAGCGAGAAAGCTCCGCCGCCCCATCGCCCATCTCCCCCTTTCTCGCGGCCTCCCTCCTCTCTCCTCCGCCCCCGGGTTCCCGGAGATCTGGCATGCACTGCACGTTGGGAAAGCGCTCGTCACGGAGCTATCGATCCGGAGCGAGCGCCCCGAACGAGCCTCAGCCGGAGATCATAAACCCCAGCCGGGTCGCGTGGGTGCCCCGAGGGCGCCACTTCTCGCACCCCCATCACACGCTCGGGATCGTCGCCTTCGCCCTCGCCCTGCTGCAGCCGCTCAACGCGCTCGTGCGCGGCACGCCCGCCGCCCGCACCACACGCCGCGCCGTGTGGCGGGTCGCGCACAAGGGGACGGGCTACGCCGTGCTCGGCGTGGGCGTCTACCAGGCCCTCTCGGGGCGCGCCCTCGTGCCGAGCCAAGGCGACGCCGTTCTCGTCGCGTACGTGGTGCTCCTGGGCCTCTCCTTCGGGGTGCTCGCGGGGGGGCTCATGGTAGGGTGAGAGTCCCCACGGGAGGGGAAGAAACCCTGAGGGAAAGGAGACCAAATGAAGGCAAGCCGCAAGCCGCCTCATCACCGCCCGTGCCCTCCGCGCCAGAAATGGTCGTTGGAGCGATGGCGAGCATGGGCAAGGAGGGAGGAAAGTAGGGGGGAGGGGGGAGCGCGGCCCTCCGACGTCCGGCGTCGCCAACGGACTTTTGTCTCATTGTCTCCCGCGCGAGACTGTCTATTACTGTCTATTTTTATTTTCTATTAGTAGAACACCCTCTTTGATGGTGGAACATCTTCTTTAATAATAGTCCTAGCACTTACAACTGATATCAGTGTTCCGGCATTGTGGAGCTGCTACTGATAGTGAAAGCTTATTTCAGTACTGATGAACCATCCTTGATTCACAGCCCTAATGAACACCCGTCATCTACATACTCACCCCTCACCCCACCCTCAAAAAGTGAACGCGCGCATTTTTTACCATCTACTTTAGTAGTATTCCTACTTTACTCCCAAGTACAGAGACGGAGGGAGTAGAGCAGTCAGAGAAGGGTCTCGAGATTGAGTTTGGGAGAGGTACTCCTACGCCACACATTTTACGAAATGAAATGTGAGAAAACTGAAGGTGTACGTGAAAAGATCCGAGAGAGAAAAGACGATATACAGTACATGCAGAGGGAGGCAGACACCCCTCAGGAGAGCCGTCTCTAGAGAAGAGAGAGAGAGAGAACAGACTAGTACTCCTACTCCGTACTTTATGTACGGCGCAGCTCAGTCTGCCCGGCTCGGAGCGGTGAGAGTGTGGGGGCTTCCCTCTCTCTCTCTCTCCTCTCTCACTCCCATCGCTTCGCACGGCTCCTCCGCCCCTCCGCCCCCCCCCCCCCCCCCCCCCCTGCCGCGCGGAAGGGGGAAGGGGGGAAAGGGGGGTTGCTTGTTGGTTGCTCGCAGCCCCAGCTTGCACCCGCCCGGCTGGCCGGATTTCTTCTCTCTCCGGCGGGGTTCCTTCATCTCTCGCACCCCCCCTCTCCTCGACTGTGTGGACCCTCCCCCTTCCCCCCGGGAGCGATGTCCGCCGCGGCGCTCGACGCCTTGGAGATGGCGCGCTATGCGCTCAAGGACCCGAGTAAGAGCGAGGCGGAGGTGAACCACGCGCTCGGCCAGCTCGCACACGAGCTGGGCACCACCCGCCCCGAGCGCGGCACGCTCGTCGCGATGCGGGCCGTGATTGACAAGCTCGAGCGGCCAGAGGTCTTCCCAAGGGACCAGGATGCATGGGAGATGCATGGGGCCAAGCCGCGCTCGTTCAAGACGTGGAAGCAGCGGATCAACGGGCTGGTCCTCTCGATGGCTGTCGACATGTTGCAGGAGGACGACTTCCTCGAGTTCACCGCCTACCACACCATGGCGCCGACTGTCGACTGCTGGGCGGGAGTCTCAGGCCTCACCAGGGAAGAGGAGAGCGAGAACAGGCAGGTGGAGGTGGCGAACAAGGATGCGCGCGCGCTGCTCACCGCCCACGCCGCCGCATATATCGCGCGCAGCAAGGAGAAGGCCACGTACGAGAGCTGGGTACGACTGCTACACCCAGAGGACATGCAGCTCGACGCTCGGCTCCTGCAAGAGGGCTGCGAGCACCGCAGGATTTGGGAGGCGGCGCTCAAGACGCCCGCGCCAGCCGAGGCAGGCGCCTTTACGCGCAGTCATCACAGCGTCATCGAGCTTACCATCGGCTCCTTCTTTGTCGTCGCCGTCTCCGCCGTCGAGATGGTCCTCCTCTCCGTCCGACTGCCGCTCGAGGGTGCAAGCCGTGTGATGAAGCAGTCCAGCACGGAGTCACTGGAGCGTGTGCAGAGGGGGGACGCCGTCGCGATGCTCACGCTTCCGATCGCTGTGCTCGCTGCCGCGCTTGAAGTCGCCTTCACCGCCTCGGCGCTCATCATGCGTGTCGCCGAGGAGGTCACCGTTGGCGCTCTGATTAGCATGGGCACCCTCCTCCATGGGATTTTCACCCTCTCGCCCTCTGCGGGCAGCAAAGCGGCCCATAGACTGTACGCCGTCTCGCGCGCGGTGCGGAGGCGAATGCGAGGCAAGCGCGCCGAAGTCATGCCTCCGATACAGGCGCAGCCAGAACCGTCAATCAGCATCACGCGCCGCACAGGACTGGCCAGCTCCGCCCTACTCGAGGAGAACAGCCAAGAGCTGGGCAAGTCGCCGTGCAAGTCCGCTCGCGCATCGAGCTCACCTGGAGCGAGCTCGTCAGCTATCCAACCAGACAATCGGGTCATGCCGACGACGCCCAAGCCGGATGTCCAGAGTGAGCATAACGTACCCGTCGTCGCGGGCATCTTGGTGCACAACGCCACCTCTGTAGCTCCTGTGCAACTCCCATCAGCGCCAAGTGCTCCAGCGATGGAGGTCGAGAAGATGACGGCCTCGATGGACGGTGGTCAGGAGACCCAGAGCAATGCAGACGTCAGTTTCGTATAGATACATACAGGAGTTCGTCATCGGCGTCGGTCACGCATCTGTCCAACTGCTTGCTCGCATCGTCATTGTGATGTCATCCTAATCATGTGAAGCTCATTCGCGAGTGGCCGCGGTCAGTCATCCGGCTGCACGCGCAGAGACGTGTGTGTCAGCTATGCACTCTCGCCCCGAGAGCTGCTCCCCCCAGTAGTCGTCTCACCCAACCTATCCTCCGGCCTCTTTGCCGTGGGACTGCCACCCGCTCATGGGTTGCGCTCGGGCCTCGATCCATTTGTTGCTTCGTGTGTGGCTGAGACTGTGGCATTTGTGCCACGAGCAGCTTTTCTACGGAGAGGACCGTGGATGCAAGTAACAGATCGACCAGGACTAAAAGATCGAGCAGGACCTTTACGGTCGTCGCGCTCGACAGATTATTGAAGTGTGGGCCGAGCGCGGGTGAGCCACGCTTCTTGCTAATCCTCCCTCAACGAATGTGGATGACATGGTGCACAATGGAAGAGTGTCTCACCGCGGTTGATGCGCGACGGAGACTTAGCTATCCGCATTGGAGGAGTAAGGCCTCGCGCTGTCTGCGTCCGTTGTCGTGAGCCTGTACAAGCAAACCACCAACAAAATGCAAGCACACAAACGAAAACGCACAAAGTAGCCAAATTACAAGTAGAAAGAGAAACAAAGCGAACGAAAATGAGGAGCTACCAATTCTTGGCTGGCAAACAACTGGAGTTTTGATTTTATGTACTTGCAGTGATCACTGACAGTGAAAAAAACACCTGAAGATTCAGGGCTAAAACACCTACTAGTGACCGGCTGCTACCACCTGACACCGCCCCTTAGCACCTTCGCTCCCCCCCCCCCTTTACCCACCTTCGTTCCTTTGTCCTCTAGGGCGAATGTGCAGGGCCGCGCGCGTGGCGAGAATATTAAGAAGTTTCCCCCCCTAACAACTAACTTATTCGTAATGATCTTAATAATCTCGCCTTCGCGCGCGGCCCTGGAATCTGGAATGGTTAATGGTTAAGTCGTAATAATAATATAACTGAGCATTAGTACATTATTCGTCCCGTAGCCACGCCCGCTTCCCTTACCACTCCTCACACCTGCCTTGCGGCTTGTCGCCTCGTGCTCTCTACTTAGGACATAGGGGCTCGGTGTGTGGGGCTTCCGGTCGTGGGTCGTGGGCGGCTTGCACCGATCCCCGGAGGTCTAGTCCTCCTCTCCCTCCTGCGCCTTCGGGATATCGGCTGTTTGAAGTTAGTTGTTAGGAATGCTAGTTGCGTACCCACACATAGATAGATGGTAGATAATATAATAACAATAACGTATAACTGTCGTATTCCATACGAGGACAGACTTTTACTTTTAGCCGTGAGCTATTTTAACCCTCAAGGTCTCGTTGATGGGTATACCGCCTCTTCTCCTACTTTCGCTTGATGGCATCAAACGTTCCACGATTGTCGTCCGTCTTCTGTTATACCTCGGTCGCAGCTCCCCCAGCGAGGTTTGCCCTCGTTGTTCCGTCCCCTCTGTCGCATGTCCGTGCGCTGCTAAGTTGCCTTGGTGCCGACGTTCGGTCGTCCGTCCAAGTGTGGTAGTTTTCGCCCCGTTTGGTTTAGTTTGTGTGTCTCTGTTGATCAGCAACTTTTTGAGTCCCCGCGTTGTAGACCCTTGTGTCTACCTTGGACCTAAGAAGCTCTCATTCTCAGTCTCTCTCTCTTCCACTAGCACGCTAGCTAGCCTCGTCTCTACTCTCCGACGCCGCGCGTCGCAATCCTCAGAACCTCCGTCTACCTCCTCGCTCGAAGCGCTCGATGGCAGACAATGACAACTACTCCTACGCAGGCTGAGTCCCGGGGTTTAGGGTCACCCCGCTCTGACCGATATTTCGGATGGGCGGCCGATCATAACTACGGACACACTGAGTGAACGCCCGTGCGCATTAGTACGACGACACCCCGCAACACCTTCTGTATAGACAGGTCACTCAACAGAGCAGGAGGACGGAGAGAACTTACTGTTGGGGACAGGTGCACCCCGCTTAGCTCGAACCCCCTGCACGACCCGGGCCCCTAAGTAGAGCACGAGGGGAGTTGCCGCAAGGCAGGGAGTGGGGGAGTGGGAAGAGAAAGGGCGTGGCTTCGCGAGCATCTTCCAGTGCCACGAGTGAGGCGAGAATATTAAAAGTTTTTTTTTCCCCTTCAGAAAGTCATCTGCCTCCTTCATCATGTGCACCACCTTCCAGACTCTTCTCCACATAATCATCCGCAGTTGATGCACATCGAGTTCTAGAGTTCCCGAGTCATTTGCACATCGACTTCTCTTGACCTCGCCTTCATCTTGGGTATCTCAGCTCACTCTAGATCGACTTAGTGCATCTAAGGAATCTCACCTTCATCAACACCCACGACGCAACGACGCTTCATCGGCTCATACTAAGACAATACCCGCCGATTCCCTATATTCTCGATTCCTTCTCTCTTCCCTCGCGCGCCTTCCTGTTTGTCTCAAATTATTATCCAAAGAACCGCGGTGGGGTATATGTAAGGCTTTGTGCTCCTTGTGAATGTTGTTGAGACACCGTGGCCCAAAGGTATCCTCGTGAGATCTGCAGCACCACCAGGTGTCCCAGGTTCTAGACCCCACCCCTGTAGCACTGTCTCACTCACTGTTTGTCATGACCTTTCTGCTTTTTGTTGCCGCCCTGGCTGCTCCCTGGCAGCCAGCGCGATATAACAATAACCAATAGTAGTAGTAATAATATATAATATTGGTCCAATATAACATATAACGTACCAAGACATGGAATATGCAGAAGCAACATATTACACCGCCGTGGCGCATGTCGCGGTGTCACATACCAGTACACTAGAAGGCCCGACCCAGCCCTCCCCCTGCGCATGGCCCATCGTAGTGCACGGGCCGCACCCCCCTGACAGCCCAAGCGACAAAGCGGAATGACGGGGGGGGGAGCGGAAATGGAAGTGAGCGTGGGGCGAACGAGATGGCTCCGGCCTCCCGGGAAGGGAAGTGTCCTAGCAGGAGCGATGTGCATCTTCAAGGGTATTATTCATGCAGAAGCAACAGATTAGTTGAAAAATAGCAACACAATAGAGAAAGGGAAGAGATCCCACAACGATCAATTCATCATTCATCATGACCGGCCACCAAGAATCACGTCCATCATGTACGTAATACGTCCGTACCACACGCACATACGGCATGTGCGCCGAATGAGATGCATGGGCACAACCAGAAGAGCAGGCAAGTCGTCGAGAGAACTTGTAATGCAACATCGCCTGGCACCACAGTTGTTTGGAAGGATGTGACGGTATCACCAGCCATGCATTCGCAATCATGCGCTTGGTGAAGCTCACTCATTCCCCCAAGTTGCGAAGCCCACTCCTATTCCTCACATAACCCAGCCATCGAAAAGTATGAGCGTATGTGATGCTACATCTAATCTACATGAACGGATCATCGCCACCCAGCCCATCGGCACGGTCCCTGGAGAGCAAGCTCTGCGGCCTCCTCCTTGTGAGGTCGTCATCTAACCATGTCTCGTCCTCCTCGACGGAGAAGGCTTCTGTGCCTTGAGTGAGATACGCACCGGCAAGGCCGAACCCGGCCACGGCCATCGTCCAGCCCATGTCGCCCCCGAGTGTGCTGAAGCCCTCAAAGAGGTGAGGCTCAAACGGCGAGATGTCCGGTGTGCACGTGCCCGCTGCGACCAGGCAGGCGTTGGTGACCGAGTCGGTTACCGCAGTCAGATCAGCTATGAGGACGGCACCGCGCCCCATTCGCACGCCGCGCGCCGCTGCGGGTGCCGCCGTGGGCACCAGCGGCGCGAGCAGGGCCAGCGACGTGGCGCCTCCGAGCACCAGCATACTCATTCCGCACCCAGCTTTTGTACTCTTCCCCCGCGGGGAAGGCACCTCGGTTTTACCTGTAGAAACGACCAATCCGCTCACTACTATTTATCGTACTCTAATACGGTTTCGAATTTCCGCGAGTCTCTCTAGAAGACAAATTCTGAGCTGGGCGTCCCTGCCTCTCCCACGCTCGCCTCACCGGCCATGGGGGGCGCCCAGAGGCCCCTGTATGCCTGGCGACCAGGGTTGTGGGATGAGGGGGGCCTCAGCGCCTCAGCTCGAGGGCAGGCCGAGCGCGCAGCGCGGGCGTGGGAGTGCGGCTCGCGACCCGCGCCCACTGGGGGCTGGGAGTTTAGGTGGTATTGAGTATTGATGATTGCCCTGCGCCCTACTTATGCCAAAAGGTAGAGTGTGGGGATGACCGACAGGGCCCCCAGGAGGGGAGTTGGAACCTGAGAGGGAGGGCGCGAGGCGCAAGGCGCAAGGCGCCTCGGCGCCTCATATAAACTGCTTAGTGCTTAGTTCTTAGTTGGGGGAAGGGTGAGTACGAGAACGAGAGCTGGCCCATGTGGGCCTAGGAGTGCGCCTCCTGACCCGCGCCCACTGGGGGTCTAGGTCGGGGTCAGGGTGGTGAATGTGAATGCTCGACTCATGCCAAGAGGCAAGAGGCAGAGTCTGAGAGTGACGAGTGACGAGTGACCGACGGCCGACGGCCCCCCGGAGGAGAATTGGAGCCCAGGGGGGAGGGGGGATGGCACGAGGCGGGGGTGAGGGCACAAGGCGCCTTCCCCATGTGAACATTGAACATGTGAACTGGTGGTGACTATTGAACTTCATTGAACGGCGCTTTCCCACGTGTTGTTGGGTGGTGACGATTGAAGTTGAACATTTAACGAAGCTTTTCCACGTGTGTTGGGTGGTGACTATTGAGCGACGCTTTTCCACGTGTTGGGTGGTGACGATTGAACGACGATTTTCCACGTGTTGGGTGGTGACGATTGAACGCTTCTCGCCTTCCTGCGTGTCGTGGCGTCGTGGCTTGGCGTGTTGGTGCATGGCTAGTGGCAGTAGCAGCACTAATACTCAGCAATTTTGATATTAATGTGCATGTCTATTATTAATATAATATAAGGCAAGGTGGACAAAGTCGACTCCTAATGGGGAACATTCGATGGAACGTGGGCATTTTTCTTGTTCATCATGACATATACTATATATGCAGGATGAGCATTACAAAAACCATGTGTCGCGCTTGATGAAGAACCCAGGAAAGCGACGCCAGTGTCGCCGGGCCGCATCTCTATTCTTGCGTATGGTCTGTGCATCGACCAAGGGTGCATCAGGTTGGATCCCCTCGCATCCACCTTCTTGCAAACTCCAACGAGGAGCTTCCGGATCCGGATGATTATCAGGAACAACAGCCTCACCGTACCAGTCTTCCTCACTTCGCAAGAGACTGGGCCACCACGGATACGTTGAGCACTGTACGGGGCGGCATTCGTATATTCCGCACTGATTGGTGGTCTCGTTGAGAAAGATGCACCCACGACCAGGTGTGCTCGAGGACTGCATCAAGCATGCCCAGTCACGGATCTGCCGTCTCGTGTACCTCTCACGAAATTCGGCTTCTTCGAGCTTCAAATGGGCCGAGAGCACGCTGACCTCTTCTGGAGCCAGCCAAACGTCCCCATCCATCTGGCAGCAGCGGCCACACTCAGTGCAGCCAAAATTGAGCCCTTCGCGGAACCACTCTTTGCCGGGACTGCCGCCAAGCAGGCGCACCATCTGCGGGCGCGGGAGCGGCGAGCGGAGCGACGGAACGGGGGAGAGCCGAGATGCGGGCGGGCGTGGAGGAGGACAGTCGCGAGGGCGTCGGCTGTGAGCAGCGGGTGCGGAGGTGAGAAGGCCAGTATGACAGCTGGGTTGGCGGCGAGGGCGCCAGCGACAGTTCAGTCGACTCGTCGCTATCGCCTCCGATGGCGTCCGTCCAGGATAAAATTTTTACTACTACTGTAGTATTTATTTTAAGCAAGGTTACTAAGTTTATACTTGGTTGCGATGAAGCGCGACGCCGCGACTCACCTCTCCTTCGCCCCCCGTGAGGCTGCTGCGGTCGACGGTCGACGGTCGACACTATTTACACGCTTGTTCGACATCCGTCCGTTGATATCGAGATGCCCGCCCACAGGGATACACCGCCATGATATGCACGTCTGCAGCACGATGGACGATGGGCTATGAGCTATGAGCTATGAGCTATGAGGCAGAAACCGAAGGCGTCGAATGGGACCGCTTCGAGGACGCCGTAGAAGAGATGCGTGTGGTGGCAAATGTTAGCACGTTTATGCGCTTGAGCTCCTCGCTTTCATCAAAGCGAACGTGCTACCGATCGAACGGGATAGCGTCAAGGCTAGGCCTAGGTAGAAATATGTGACATATTGAACTACATATTTGGGTCAAAATTTCCGGATTACATATCGATCACATATTTGTGCATGGTTCACATATTTACTGCATATTTGGGCGCGTACATGGCGTACGGAGGGGGTTTACATACTAACTATGGACGTTACGCCGGGGGGGGGGGGGCGCAAGTGGGAGTTCGCGAGAGCGCGCGGGGCGAGAGGGGGAGCGAAAGAGAGGGAGAGGGAGAGGGAGAGCGAGAGAGCGAGAGCGAGAGCGAGAGAGAGCGAGCGGCGAGGGAGAGGGAGAGGGAGAGGGAGAGGGAGAGCGAGAGCGGGACCGCACATTGTTTAATTGTTTCACTACATATTTTCTACATATTTGGGCGGATTTCCTACATATTTCGACATATTTTTACTACATATTTGGGCAAGAAAAACTACATATTTCTACCTAGGCCTAGTCAAGGCCAAGATTGCCAATGCGCCCTTTGTTTGACGTGGCCGATGAGTTTCACCGTCTCTAGAACCTGATGATTCTCGCTTCTCGCTTCTCGCTTGAAGAGGTTGACTGTTGACTACTAAGACAAGCTACGCGGTTGCCATATTCATAATTCATAATCGCACTATCGCCGCGACTATCGCGTGTTTGACGTCCATTTGTATCTAAAAAAAAACATCTGAAGATTCCGGGCTACACGCCTACAAGTCCTAGGTTACCCTGCCACTGACACGACACCGCCCTTACATCCCCTCTCTCCACCTCCTCCCTTTCCCCCCTTCGTTCCTTTGTCTTCGGTTTCCGGGGTCCGACTCTGGTGCACTACCAAGAGCCTGGTTCGGAGTGCGGCTTTGGGGCAGGCCTGTTGGATATGATATATGATGCCATTTTTTGGAGTCTCTGGGGAGGCTTCGCTGGGTTTTTTCTTGAAGTCTGGCTGCGTCAACCTACTTTTATAAGTGGGGGTCAATGGGGGCCTCGCGCCCCCCTCTCTCCACCGCGGACACCCCCCGGGGTGGGCCCGTACATTCAACCTCAGCCCCTGCCCTCTGGCAGGGGCTGGGCAATCATCATTCTGGCCCAGACCCCTAGTGGGCGCGGGCCGCGAGCCGCACTCCTAGGCCCGCATGGGCCAGCTCTCGTACTGACCCCCCCCCCCATCCCTGGTCGCCAGGCAGACAGGGGACTCAGGGCGGCACCCAAGGCCAGCGAGGCGAGCGAGGGAGAGGCAGGGGGGGCCAGGGGCTGAGCCCCAACCTCCACTGCCCCCTGAGCTGCCCCTGCTGGCCCTCTGGGCGCCCCTGAAGGACCTTTGAGAGCAGGCCGTGGCGCGCCGCATGCAGGGACTGGGGCGGAAGAGAATGGAACGAGGGAGAGGGGGGGATTTGCACCCCCCCCGATGGAGTGTGGTGAGAAATGAGACCCGTTTGCATTAGCAAACGGGCGGAGGGGGGCGGCTGGCGACAGGAGGGAGATGGGAAGGGAGCGGCTCAAGACGTCTTGGGATACACCTGTGGCAGGTATCCTCGGGGCGCAGTTGCTTATTTCTCGAGAACCGCTCGCGGCGTGAGCTGGTAAGGGCCGTTCTTCTTCTTTGACGAGAGGTTCCTCAGCTTGTCGAAATCGCAGTTAAATTGGCCCAGTCCATCGCCCTGGAGCTCTTTCGCGTAGCGCTCCATGTAGATCTTTTCGACTTCAGGAATGGCATCGCTCCTCACGTGGAGGCTGTCGGTGTCCGTCATGTGGACGGGGTGTCCCACCTCGTCGAAGATCTCTGCCACCTCATTGACGATCCGCTTGGCCATGCATCGCGAAGATTCGCGACTGAGCCAGCGCAAACGACGGTGATCGAGATCGGGGTTGTGGGGAGACGAGGAGAGGAAGCGAATGAGGTCGTGGCAGTCGGGGTCCTCGGCCTGTGCCTCCTTGAGCGCCTCGGCGTTGGGTGTACCGACGTCGAGGTAGGAGAGGTTGATAGAATCCCTGGTCGTAGAGGACAACCTGGACGATCGTTCGTCAGCTTGCAGACTGGATGCCGTGGTGGTACGAGAACGAGAGGCAACGACGGCTGGCGACTGCCCATCCGATGCCGTGGTGGAGCGAGAGCTAGGAACGACGGCGGCTAGCAGCTGCCCACCCCCCTGCTTAGGAGCGGACGTCTCCGACGTCCCATCGTCTGCCGCCACCAAGCGTGACACGCCATCCGCGTCTTTGTGATTAGCGCCCGGCTTGTGCTCGACGGTGAAGCGATACTCGGACAACTTGAGCGCCCATCGCATCAGGCGCGACGCCGGCCCACCCTGGACGGTGTCCTTCATGGTGTGTAACCAACGAAGAGCTTGGTGATCAATGACGAGGCGGAAGTGCCGGCCCCAAAGGTACGGTCGCCAAGTGCGAATGCTTTCCAGGGCAGCAAGAAGCTCCACTTCGGTCGTGGTCCAATGACGCTCCGCGGCGGTGAGGCGGCGACCGTAATACGCGACGACATGCTCGTCCGTTTGCGAAGAGCGGCTCAACATCAACGGCGGCAGACGAACGAGAAGGAGACAAAGGCGGACTGCGAGTGAAGTCGAGACGAGGGGGCGGCTTAAGCTCGGGATCGAGGGGCGGCAATGGAATCGAAGACGGCATCGCCGGCGGCGACTCGCCGTGAGCCTGACAGGAGGAAACGTTGTCCGAGATAGGAACGAGCGACGACTCCTCTGCCCGTGGTGAGTCGGCGGAGATCACGGCGACAAGCGGTGCAGAGGAGAGACGAGGACGAGTGGAGACGAGGGACGGAACGCGACGATCGTCGACCATAAGGGTCAAGCGGCCATCACGCCCAGCTTCCGGCGACAGTTCGATGCAAGCGGCGTATGCTTCCAGGAAATCGTTTCCCAGGAGAAGCATAGGCGCGCCTTCGACAACGAGGAAGCGGTGCCGGAATTCGACACCGGAGAGAGAGAAGATCAACGTGGCGTAGCCGCGGGTATGGAGGGGATTACCATGCGGCGGAGGAGACGAGTTCGGAGGTGCTGACGGGCTGAGGCCCGTCAGCAGAGGAAGGCGGGCAGGCGGGCTTGAGCGAGGGCGAGGACGGCGGCGAAAGCGGCATCGAGCGAGCGGCGAGAGGCGAGGGCGAGTGTGAGGAGGGCTGTGATGGCAGGGGCTGGTGAGGAGAGGCGAGGTTGTTGGGTATGAGTGTTACGAGAGCGAGAGCGACGAGAGCGAGAGCGACGAATGACGACTGACGACAGGACGACGGACAGAGACACCCAGGAAAACACCCCGACTCTCGCCCCACGACTTTCTCACATAACTCGACTGAAATCAAACCCAAACACTCCGGCCAGACAACGACGGACGACGATCAGAAGGCGATCTGTCGGCGATCCCGTCTGGAAGGGGAATCGCACCATAACGGAAACGAGGGGCAATCCTGCCGCGCAGGATTCCAAGAGACCTACCGAATAAGACGAAAGGAGTGCGATGTGCCTCAGGGAGAGATACGAAGAGGTCGCAAATTAAACCTAATTGCCCCCTGAAGCAGATAAAGAAACGCAGGGGAGATAGCAAATTAAACCTATTTGCGAGGCGCCTGGGAGGAAGAAAGGTAGGGAAACTTCCCTTCTCTTTCGAGAGAAAGAGAGAGGGCGCTCCACAACCCACGATCCCATGCATCCAAGCGAAGCTTTTGACCGAGAACGAGAGAAAGCAGAGAATTATAACGATAATTGCCGAACGACGAAGAGAAGCCTAACGAGTGTCGATTCGCGAATGCGACAGCGAATGGGGCGAGCTTGTGGGGAAGGGAGTGGGTCAGTAGGGCAGTGGCCTCCTGGCAAGCCATCAGGCGTGCCACGAGGATGGGTGGTTCCTCCCCCATGGCAGGGGAGGAGTGGAGAGAGGGGGGGGCTCGTGCCCCCCCATGGGTCAACCAAGTATAACCTTAGTTGTTTATGGCTGCCCGTAGTCTGGGTCCGTGTGCGTTATTATATCCTTCTTGGTCTCCCGCTCTCCTGGTGTCTTTTTCCACGTCTTCGACGCAGTTAAAGTCGCCTCCCATAATTGTGTCATAATCGCTGCCTATGGGGCTGTTTTTTAACTGTTCTATTTGGGGTGCGCGCATGTTAGGAGTGCGAAGGTGAGGTTTCACAGTAACCTCCATTCACACCGCGCCAGGGGTCTAGACTTCTCTCTCGGCTTTCGCTCTCCCTACCCGACCCACCCATTATTAGGCTGTGCGTGTGCCTTAGGAAGATTTAAGATTATCCTATACCTATAGGCAAATACACCCATCCGGGATAGAAGCTAGACTCGAGCGAGTGCGAATGTGAGAAATAATTAACATGATCACCGGGGGAGGGGGCAGCGCCGGCGCAAGTACAGATGACTTTCCTTCACATGAAGTTCGAACGGGAAGTTGAGCGAGAGGCGACGAACGAGCAGGGCGCCCTCCCTCGAGACAGAAGCCTTTCATGTATAACCCCTCCATCGGTCGAGGGAGGCCAAACACCGGAGGCTTCCGCCTCACGCCATGCCGCGACTCTGCGGGCGTCAGCATGAGCGAGCGGCGCCACCAAGCGGCGGTCGCCTCTAGAAGAACAACTGCGCTGTGCGCATGGGCGTTGCCGCCGAGCGAACAGGCTGCAGAGCGGCCGCAGCTCCAGCCGCAGCTGCCTCCGCCACCGCAGAGCCTTGCGGCTGGCGCAGAGGCGGTGTCTACTCGGGAACCGAGATTGCGCAAGCCCACTGTGGGCGGTAACGAAGTGGGCATGCTCACGGGGCTTGTGCGGCACAGTGAGCAGGTGGTTCAGGGTCTGCTGGAGTCGTTGCGGACGCTCAAGGAGAAGAACAGACTCCTGGGTGAAGCCGATGCAGCGCGGCGTTCCGAGCTGGCTGCAGCTGTTCAGCGAGAGCGAGACGCACAAACGCTGGTTGACGAGCTCCACGACCGCGTCGACCACCTGCTCAAAGACAAGGAAGCACTTCGTCAAGAGAACGTGCAGGGAGTCGCTAATGCCGCACGACTAGTCGAACTTGCTGCAGCCGAGCGCTCTGCTGCTCAACAACGGGAGCAAGAGTTGATGCGCTTATTGTCTCAGGCGCACGCCGTAAAGGGGGGAGACGGAGAGCAAACTATCGCCATGAACGAGTCCGAGCTGCAGCGCCGACTCGAGGAAGGACGCGAACAAATGCGGATTGAGTTTAGGCTTGAGATGCGCAAGCGTGAAGGGGAGGTTCGCACCGAGTTGGCGAGTGTCAAGCAGGAACTCGAGATCGAACGCAGACGTCACGCGAAGTCACGCGCGGATGCGCTCGCCGCGAAATTTCGCGCCACGGCGACAGCCGCACAGCCGCAGATCCTATGCAGCAAGTGCCGCAACTTGTTGGCTGCGGATGGGCCCCATGTCGAGGATGGGCCCCACGTGACATCTGAAGTCCAATCGGCTGCTGCCGGCGAGCTCGGTTCGACTGAGCCTGCACGACCACCCAAACCTGTGCGCGCACGTTCCCAACCCATGATTGTTGACGCCGGTGTTCTCGTAGAGGAAATAAAGGCGACGGGCGGAAAGGGCTCTGAGACAGTTGATGTCGATCAGACGGAAGGAGAGGGCCTCGTTGAAGGTAGCCTGGATGAGGTTAGGCAACGAGATCAGTCTAGTAACGTTGAAGAACAGCAATGTTCCTCCTCGATTCCCGATGAAGCTGCATGTGCGTCCGAAGAGGCTAGATACGAATCAACTTTGATGAATGGTCCGAGTGATTCGCCCGCTATCGATACGTCATTTGCTCCCGCCAGCTCCACTCCAAATGCTATGGAGGACGTAAAGAATGCCGAGGCACGCGCTGTGCTCGCACAGCGTGTAGTGGCCGCAGGGGTCGCCGACGCTGTCAATCGCTACGAAAAATGGTTGAAGGCTTCTTCCGCTACCGTGGAGGCCAAACGTGACAAGGATACGTCCCATACCATCTTATCGTCGAAACCCGCACAAAAAGTTGAGGCTCCATTCGAGCTCGTTGACCAATCCAACGAGCTAGCAGCTTCGGAGCTTTCTCGGGGTGATGGCATAAGCAAAGGCACGGTCTCGCCTTTGGAAGGCATCAGGAAACCACAATCTATGCGAGGTGAAGAGGACGCTTCAGCTGTAATGGCGAAAGGTGATCAAGAGTCGACGGGCTCTCCTAGTGCTCGTAGGGGGGCTACACGTGTACATGGAACTGAGGAGACGGCTTTGATTGCGGAAAGGGAACCATCATCACTTGGTGTCGAGTCCCTGAATGAGCTGAGAAGAGAGAGCGAGGCAAGAGGCGTGGGCGAAGGTTAGGCAGAAGTATGAAGAACGAACGGCAACGAAAACATCCCACCGAGACGGAGGCGGGGGCAGGGAAAGCGAAGGAGAGGGAGGCGGAGGTAGGGTTGGCGAAGGTGAGCTGAGGTGCCAGGAAATTGTTCTGCTTTGGTTTTGTGCAAGGAGAGTGCAAATGAGTAGGTGAGATTACATATAGCTCAGGGTGCTCTCATGCCCCAAGATACAAGATACTGCCGTCACAAGGTCTTACAAGCAACTTACTACCAACAGTACTTGAGGTGTCGTTCCGTCAATTATGGGACATCAATCGAATGGAGCCATCAAATGTCCATAGTCTATATGCCATAGTCATTTATACAACAATATTCATAGACCCTATTGCTGACTTTTAATATCTACGGTGAACACATTGCGCCGCGCGCGCTTTCAGAACGCAATTTTCATATAAACCCGCCAGGCAGGTAGCCAGGTAAGGCAGCCTTAAATCTTCAGCTCTTCTTCGTCTTTTTCTCCTTCTCCTTCTCCTCGTCCTCAACCTACTTTTATAAGTGGGGGTCAATGTCAATGGGGGCCTCGCGCCCCCCTCTCTCCATCGCGGACACCCCCCGGGGTAAGCCCGTACATTCAACCTCAGCCCCTGCCCTCTGGCAGGGGCTGGGCAATCATCATTCTGGCCCAGACCCCTAGTGGGCGCGGGCCGCGAGCCGCACTCCCAGGCCCGCATGGGCCAGCTCTCGTACTGACTCCCCCCCCCCCCCCCCCATCCCTGGTCGCCAGGCAGACAGGGGACTCAGGGCGGCACCCAAGGCCAGCGAGGCGAGCGAGGGAGAGGCAGGGGGGGCCAAGGGCTGAGCCCCAGCCTCCACTGCCCCATGAGCTGCCCCTGCTGGCCTTTGGGCGCCCCTGAAGGACCTTTGAGAGCAGGCCGTGGCGCGCCGCATGGCGACGCGCGACGCGCCGCAGGGACCGGGGCGGAAGAGAATGGAACGAGGGAGAGGGGGGGATTTGCACCCCCCCGATGGAGTGTGGTGAAAAAATAAAACTTCTTAATATTCTCGCCGCGCGCGCGACCCCGCTAACCGCCTATGTAGCCTCGCCCGCTTCCCTTGTCCCCCCTCCACCTGCCTTGCGGCACGTCCCCTTGTCTCTCACCGACCTTACTCGTACGGGCCCTTCCTCATTGCCCTCAGGCCCTATGGGCCATCCTAATTCGTCGTATAGGATCTTGTCGTACTCGTCAGAGTGGTCGCCGACGAGCATGAGCTTTGCCTTGCACCAACGGCCCATGTATGGCTCGATGAGTGCCCACATCGACGGGTAGGTAGGGGTAGCGTTCCTTGGCCAAATCCACGCGGAAGTCTCCACATTGTTGTATTCCTGCCCATCTGAAGGCTGTAGGCATGAATATTCGTGTAAGGTACGCGCTCACAATTGCAATTGAACAGTTCCCCGTGTTGTCACAGACGCACAAGACACACAGATTCGGATTCCCCATGGTCTCAAGTCCAGGTTTGCAGATTTTGGTCTCTTGACGAATTGGGATGGCCCATAGGGCCTGAGGGCAATGAGGAAGGAGGCAGACCGGCGGCAGGCGCGGCGGAGGAGACGACTTCGGAGACGCTGACGGGCTGAGGCCCGTCAGCAGAGGAAGGCGGGCAGGCGGGCTTGAGCGAGGGCGAGGACGGCGGCGAGAGCGACATCGAGCGAGAGGCGAGAGGCGAGGGTGAGTGAGAGGAGGGCTGTGTTGGCAGGGGCTGGTGAGGCAAGGAGAGTTTGTAGGGTACGAGTGTTACGAGAGCGAGAGCGACGAGAGCGAGAGCGACGGATGACGACTGACGACAAGACGTCGGATCCAACGATGCTGCGACACCGACTCACGAACACACTAGAATCATTCACCCAAACCAAGCAAAACATGAAATAACCGAGACCCCACATCGCCGGTAACTCAAACACGTCGCGAGAGACAGAGAGAGAGAGAGCGAGAGAGAGAGAGAATCCGCAGCGACGGTCGGAGCGTGTCTTCGCTTTGGATTTTCCCACCAAGGCGGAAAGTCGAAGAGGAACGTTATGTCGCGCAACCACGGCGATCACATTGGATACAGATCGCAGCGAGGTATCCTTGCAATCGAAGAAATCTTGCTGTTGAGCGTGGACCTTCTAGACGTTTCTATCGAGCAACCCCGAGTAGCAACCAAGGGAGGAGAAAACCAAAAACCAACGGGACCAAGGGCTTCCATCTTCCATGCAACTTGCATCAAGGGGAAAGATAACCCAAAACCAAAGCAGCGAATCTAAATCAATCTCCAAGTGGAGATGGCAAACCAAGGACCAAGGAGAAAGATTCCCTCACCCAAGCAGCGAACCTAAATCGATCTCCGAGGGGAGATGGCAAACCAAACCTGATTGCCCCCAGAAGCAGGTAAAGAAACGCGGGGAGATAGCGAATTAAACCTTTTGCGAGGCGCCTGGGAGGAAGAAAGGTGGGGAAACTTCCCTTCTCTTCGAGAGAAAGAGAGAGGGCGCTCCACAACCCTAGATCCTAGGCGTCCACGCGAAGTTTTTGACCGAGAACGAGAACGAGAGAATTATAACGATAAATACCGAACGAAGAGGAGAGAGAAGCCTAACGAGCGTCGATTCGCGAATGCGACACCCCCCTGCTAGGATCGAGCGTCCCGCGAGGGAAAGAAGAGAACCTAACGGATAGCGGAGAGTTCCATCCAAGCAAGATGGCCGAGCAATACGCAATACCTAACGAGACCGAATGGGCGAGGAGCGAACGAAGAATGAAACAATAAATTCGAATGGAGAGCCACGCTCCAAACGCCGAACCACGACGGAAGACGTGACGACCGAGATACGAATAATCGAGGATCGATAAGAATAAGAACGCGGAACGACGAGAAACGAGAGAGTCCAGAACGAGAAACGAAGAAATCGAGAATCGAGAACGGTAAGAACGCGGAACGACAAGAATCGAGAATCGAGAACGAGAAACGAAGAACGGTAAGAACGCGGAACGACGAGAATCGAGAATCGAGAACAAGAAACGAGGAACGGTAAGAACGCGCAACGACGAACGACGAACGATGAAATAAGAGTAGTGCGCGACGATCGACGAGACAGGAAGTACCACACCCGTCCGGACGATAAGGTGTAGAATCGGCGGCCGGCGCTGCAGACCGCAGGACTCAACGCTGCAACCCATCCTCTTCTCTCTTTTACGAGAGTTTTACCTGGATGTTTGGGCGGTGTGGCGGCACCCAAGTTACAACGCGGCGTCTCCTGTTCTTCGATATATGAGTAGTCGAACAGCCAACGGCGAAAGGCGGCGAGATATCACGACGGGCTCGGCACGTCACGCGCGAGCTAAACGACGAGGTACGGGGGTCTCCTGACAGAGCGCAGCGAAAGGGGAGGGTGTTTAGCCCAACGCATCTTGGGCTCAGTGACTGTGAGTAGAGCAATGTAGATCAGAGTAACCATTGAAGGCTAGCTAGCGCGACAAGCCAATGACGGTGCAACAATGCCGATGACGTCACCCCTCGGGAATAGTAACCCCTACAAAACAACTCAGGTTAAACACTCCCCCACAGCGACATCGCTGAACAAGCCGCCTAGATTTTCTCATTAAGGACGGAAGAACGGTGACGGAGGAAGGTTGTTTTGTCGAGACATTTAGTAAAGATATCAGCGGTCATCATCGAGGTAGATATCCAATGTGGAACAGAGATGTGATGGAGGAATTGTTCTCGAGCATATAATAACCAACGAACATAGTGACGAGTGCGAGCCGTTACTCCGGGGTTCTTGATCGAGTCACGAGTAGCTGAATTATCTGTGTAGATCCGAATAGGGAGTTGCTGGGGCTTGTCAAGGAATTCAAACAAATGGAGAGTAAATTGAAGATTCCGAGCTGCCAAAGCGTATACAGCAGTTTCAGCTTCAGCAGAGGATTGAGCAACTAGTTTAAGTTTCTTGGCTTGGTATGAAATCGATGCTCCCCCATACTTGATGGTATAGCCGGCGAAGGGTTTCGGTAGTGAGCCCCAAGACGAGTCTGCATACACTTCTAGGACTCCTTTCAGTCCTTCGTAAGTGAGTCCAAGATGCCTGGTATGATGAAGGTAGCTGACGATGCTGAGAGCCGCATCATAATTTTGAGGAGATGGGTCCTGCATGAATTGGCATAAAAAGGAGACGTGAAATGAGATGTCCGGTCTAGTGATGGTTACCCAAAGCAGCGAACCCATGAGTTGAAGGTAGGACTTAGATCGCATACGGGACCTTTCAACGTCCGAGTTAGCCCCAGTTAGTTTGTGAAATTCTTCAATTCGAGATTGACAGATGGGAGTGCTGAATGGTTTGGTCGTGCGCTCGCTGAGAAAAGTGGTGGCTATCTCTTCAATATACTTTGTTTGGCGCAGAGTCATTTGGCGGGCTGAGCGGTGACGAGTGATTTCAAAGCCAAGGAATCGAGAAGGTTCTCCAATGATGCTTACGTTAAACCTTTTGGAGTATTGAGAGATGAATTCGTCGACTAATTCTCGGCGCCCCTTTGGAAATCTGACCAACATGTTGTCAACATACAAGGCTAGATAGATGGTGGAACCATCTGCTCCGTATTGACGCTTAAAGAAATTGGGTTCAACACTGGATTGTTGGAAGCCAATTTTAGTGAGAGTCGCCGTGTTTGTGATCATATATTGGTAGCCGGCTTGCTTCGTGCCCTCGAGCGGTGCAAGCAATAAACACGCGGCATAGTTCGGGTCTTCAAATCCAGTTGGTTGGACAATGTAGAGTGGGTTTCCATCCATATCAGCCGACGAGAATGCCTTCACTGTGTCTATTTCCAAAAGATCGTCATCAGCTTCATTGGCCAGGGCTAGGAAGATCCTAGAGCTCTCATGTCGCAGTGTCCCACAGAACGTTTCGGTGAAGTCAACACCGGGCACTTGGCTGTAGCCGCAAGCAACCCACCTGGCCTTGAAGCGCTCGACAGATCCGTCTGGGTTGTACTTTACCTTGTATACCCACTTTCCCTTCATCGGTTTGCGCCCAGCAGGAATTTCTTCAGCTTTCACAAGTCTCCATGCCTTGTTTGTCTCGTACTTCCCGGTAACATCTTCCTGCATTGCCTCACGCCATTTCTCTGCATACACAGGGTCATTGACAGCTTCCTTGAATGACCTAGGCTCAGGTATGGGCCCTGTGGGTGTTGCTGCCATGAGTGCCTGTGCGATCTCAGGAGCAACAACCATGGAGGGAGCAGCAGGCGTGGAGGACTCCCCCACGACCGAGGCGGTCGCACAATCGGATGCAGCGTCGAGAGGCCCGGGGTGTACGGGGCGGATGGCCGAGGCCGGCTGCGCGGGCGGCGGTGCGCGCTCGAGAGACGAGAGACGGCGGGATGGGGTGGGGAGGGAAGCACCATCGGAGGCACGACGGACGAGAGGAGGGGTCACCGCAGGCGCAGACGGAGAGCGGCGAGAAACCCCAGAGAATGACGTGAAGGAAGACTCCTGAAAGTTAACGTCAACAGCAGTGGTTATTCGGCGAAGAGAGGGTATGTAGACAAAGAAACCGCGTCGGCGAGAGTCCCACCCGAGGTGGACTGCAGGGACGCGCCGAGGAGCGAGCTTGGGAAGAGGATCCGCGACATTAACGTAACAGTCGCAGAGCATTACGCGAAAACGAGAGAGTGGGGTGGGAGGGCGCTGGGGGTCCGCTTTTTCCCACGGAACTTGTGGAGGAGAGAACGCGTAGGACGGGAGAGAGTTCGACACTGCAACCGCCTGAGACATCAGAAAAGGCCATAGAGTAGTGAAGAAAACATCGTGTCCTGCATGCGCCAACATGATACGCATGCTGCGGAGGAGAACCCCCCAGCCTCTCTCGGCGACTCCATTGGTCTGTGGGCAATCTGCAATTGAAAAGGAGCGCCGAATGCCAAGTTCCGAGCAGAAAGCGTCGATGGACGATGCGGTGAATTCCGTGCCATTATCTGTGTGCCATTGGTCAACAACACCTGTTATGGACGTATTCGTAAGAAGATACGCATAGTCTCCGACATACGTTTGAGCCGCAAGGAGGACATCCGCGGAAGATTTTTGCTTCAGAAAGTAGACTGCGGCGAGTCTCGAGTACATATCAATGAAGATGATCGCAAAGCGGAGACCGGATGGTGAAGGAGGGAAAGGGCCGCAAGTATCGGACACGACCTTCTCGCCAAAGTGTCGGTATTTTTCAATGTTTGGCGGGATCCTCTTGTGCGGCGAGCGACGTTGATTTTCGAGGCATGCTTTACAGTTCAATGTGTGAGGCGAAGCATGGGCGTTGGAAATATTTCGTGAGACCATCGCTGCACGGATGCGGTGCACATTAAAATGGGCGAGCCTAGCGTGCCACAGGTATGGAGAGGGCTCATTATCAACGTCGTCTGAGGCGGTCAAAGCCGTGTCGAAATCGAGAGTGTAGTGATGACCCGATGCGGCCATAGGAGCTAGCTCTCCCCCAGGTAATTGGAGATAGCATTCTTTGTTGAGAAAGGTGGAGATCTTATCGTTCTCATAGCCGGCTCGGCAGCTAAAAAGCCTAGCCGCCAAACCAGGGACAACCCTCACACCGGTGAGGCGAACAGGGACGCGCCGCTGGACGTGGGAGCCGTTTGCAAGACGAAGGCGAGCGTCAACAACGATGGTCATGTCGCCAATCTTGGAGATCGGCACGCGTCGGCCGTCGCCGATGATTATGAAGGTGCCCGGGTTGTCATCTGTGATGCGATCTAACTCGGTCTCGTCGGAAATACAATGTTTTGTGGCTCCACAATCGACTATGAAGGAGAGCGGCCGCGATGTGGATGATTGTGAGAGTAGCGCGGTGTCTGAGTTCGACACGCTGGGTTGTTGAGGCCGTGGTCGAAGTAGAAGTCGCATTCGCCAGAAGATAGCCCAAATGCGGCATATGTAGGCACTTAAGGGGAATGTAGAGGGTTCAATACCGGGTGGATATTGATTCGCGCTTGTCATAACAAAAGCGGTGTCGTCAATGATGTCGCGCCACTCATCTCCCGCGGCAAAGTGGACAGCGTCGGCCGGCGTGTTGGCGTTGGTATTGTCGGAGTTGTCTGCTTCAGCACTATCCGATAACATGTATGCGGAGTTGTTCCGGCCTCGACCTTGCTTCGCGCCGTGCTGTGAGTGGCCACCTTTGCCCTTTCCTCGACCCCCTTTGGCTCGGGCGGCCGTATGGGACTGAAGGGCGGCTATCCAATCGTGGATGGTGACAGAATGATCGGCCGGGGTGGGACACACGCTCGCTTGATGCCCAGAACCTTGACAGCGAAAGCATCTAGCCGCTTTAAATGCTTGACCAGATGTTAGGATGGCCCTTGGTGGTTGATTAGTGTGAGGCGGTGGGTCCGTTTTTGCCGCTAGCGCTGTGTCTTTCGAGTATGAAGCGTCGGGGCGGACACCACCACCTGTCGCACGCCCACCTCCCTCCTTCGGGATCGATATAGCCCCTTGGTTGAATTTGATCTTCCATAGTGGTTGTAGATCAGCTTTAAGTTTGATAGCATCCCTTTCGTTGTGGGTCCAATATTTACGTTGGGAAGGAGGTGCGACTATCTCTTCTTGACATTTGTGAGCTAGTGACTCAGATATGTCTGACGTGATACACGAGAGAACTTTGATAACAAGTTGATCGTTCGTCTTTTGTTTGTTGGACGGCCTTTTTGCATTGAGACTATGAAGGTGAGCGATGAGGTTTGTGATTGAGTGTTCATTGATGCCGATCGTGAGGAGAGAGACGGAGTCCCATTCAGTATCATGCTCCATCAGGGTGAGATCATCTACATCTTGGTGACATTGCTGATAGAGGATCTTATACGCTTTGGCGCCATCGTGAGGAGCTTGAGACGTTAGCATCTCGCGTATGTTTGAGTTAGAGATGTGTTCCATAAGATACGAGAACAAAATTCTCTTTCTCTTGATGTGGTCATTAAGTTGTTGCCTCGCGGCTGTTCTGACGGACCCATCAGCGTTGTGAAATTGGAACATTGGTAGGCCTCCGAATATTGCTCGGTCAGTGTTGGGATCTTGTTCAAGGTAGCCCCCAACATCAAGGCCTAACATGCATGTGGTGAGGTCGGCATCACCAATGTAATCTCGCGAAAATGCATTGCCGAAATCGCGACAGAAGAGTTCAAATGGTCGGCCGGGAGTGCCATCAAAAGGACGGCAACGGTACTTGCGGGAGTCATAGTCATCCAAGTTGGATTCTCCCATCATGAATGCAAATTCTTGTTGTTGAAGATGATTCGCCGCGAGGTTCGGTGCTAGATGTGGCGATGGAGCAGGCGGTTTGCGGATCGGTCCCGCTTTGAGATCGGGGTCGAGAAAGTGTGCGAAATGTGAGGCATATGAGCTCATCGAATTTGTCCAGGATTCAAAAAGCATTGGCATTGGAAGTTGAAGCAAAAACAGATTTGCTTGAGGGTGAGCGGCGGAGCAGCGGTGAGATTCGATCCACCACCCTTCGGAGGTGAGTGACTCGCCTGCGAACCAGCGAGCCATGGCCGTTTCGACCTCTACGCCGTCGTAAAAGTGATATAGATTCCACTGGGAAAGTTGAAGCTGTTCACCGTCAACCAGAGAATGTTTTTGGGTGGTGATGAGCTTCAGCTGTGGCGAGAATTCGACGCGCCGGCTGCGCGTGGGTGACGACAGTGCTCGTTGGCCCAATTGAGAAGCGTGGGATCCAACACCTGCTCCCTTGAGCGGGTTCGGGGGTTTGAACAACTCACTTTGCTTGAAAAGTTGTTCGGTGTCTGTGTTTAGTCCAACCTTGTGTTGGGTGAAGAAATCCGGGGAACGCGCGCTCAGTCGCGCGCAGAGGAGGGACGAACTCCTCTCGGCGGGGGTACCATGTTTAGCCCAACGCATCTTGGGCTCAGTGACTGTGAGTAGAGCAATGTAGATCAGAGTAACCATTGAAGGCTAGCTAGCGCGACAAGCCAATGACGGTGCAACAATGCCGATGACGTCACCCCTCGGGAATAGTAACCCCTACAAAACAACTCAGGTTAAACAGAGGGAGATCCATCCTCCGTGGTCGAAAGGGGGGGCGAGCCATACCTCTCTTCCCGCGGGGGGGAACTATTCGGCGGCCGCGGGGGGAAAATTCGGCGACCGTGGGGGGGAACTGGAAAAGAATTCCCGTACGTTCCCGTACCGCGATCAAACGTAAACGACGGCGTTGAGAGATATCTGAGGGGGCGTGACAGTCGCGACTGTCAGAAGAACGCAGAGGGTGTATCGAGCAGAGAGACGAGGGTGCGATCCGATGGCGACAGGCGTGCGAGAGCCTCGGAGCGACAGCGAACGAAGGTAGGCGAGGCAAGGGCATCGTGCGCAAATGCGTGGGAGCCAAACCACGGGGAACCGCGCGACGATCCCGACGAGTACCACCACTGCCCGAGGACGAAGACCGCGTGCTGCGGCCGCATCATTGGACCTGCAGGGTTGGCAACAGACGGGCGGGCTGAGACGGGCAAATGGGAGACATGAGCAATGGGGCCACTGTGCGAGGACGGTGCGAGACGAGGCGAGCGGCGCGGGGCCTGATGATCCGAGCCGGTGGTCTCGGATCCCACGGGAGCTTCGATCGCGTGCGACGTCGGCGGGGCTGAGACGGTCTGAGATTGTGATTCTGCAGCCCGCTTTCTCATCTGAGGCTTACGAAGAGGAGGGAAGGGGTGAGCATCATCATAGGCGGTGACGAGCGACTCGCAGCGGCGAAGCAGTTCGGCTAGCGGCTCCCATGTGGCCGCAGCTTTCGCGTAGCCACGCCATTTGACGAGGTACTGTCTGGAATCGCCTCGACCCTTGCGGTCAAGAAGTGCATCAACCAGATACTCGTCTGCTTGGACGGGATCTTCATCTGTGAGGGTATAGTAGGGACGGAGGTTAGTCACATGCACCTCCTCGGAGAGGAGGCGATTTTCTTGGTCGCGTAGTCGGTAGCGGCCAGCGCCAAGCGCCTCGGCAATGCGATATGGTCCGCTGTAGTGGTAGAGGAGCTTGTTGCGGAGTCCTGGAATCTTGCGAACCACCCTATCACCTGGAGCGAATTGGATGGGGGGAGAGTGAGTGCGTAGCGTGTCAGCGAGTGCGTCGGCTTGAGACTCTAAAGTTGCATCATAAGCTGCGGCCCACGCCGCCTTTAAACGACAATGCATTTTCCAAGCGTACGAGCGAATTTCCTGAGGTAACTCGGGAGATGGACCAGTCTCAGATGGATCAGAAAGCTGGGCAGGCAGGCGAAGCTCACGGCCATAGAGCAAGGCAGCAGGCGACATGCGGGTTATGCGATTGGCGGAAGCGCGCATGCTCATTAAAAAGAACGGGAGATGATCGACCCAATGACCGCCGCCTTCATCGGTAGCACGAGCCATGTTGATCAAGGTCTGCTGAGCTCGTTCCACCAGGCCCACACTCTCGTGATGATGAGGTGTGCTTGGCCGCAAGTCGGTGCCGGTGCGCTCGAGGATGATCGAGGTAAGTTGACTAGCAAGGTTGCTGCCGGAGTCCGAGCGGAGTTGCCTTGGTACTCCGTGCCGAGAAACGACGTACGACATGAAGGCGTGAAGAGCGTCGGCACTCGAGGGGTCGCCGTTGTGAGGGGCCGCCTCGATCCAACGAGTGAGCGAGTCCACGAAAACGAGGAGCTTGTCGAAGCCTCGAGAGCCCTTGATGAAGTCGTGCGTAGGAGCCATCGAGACGACGTCGCAGAAGACGATGTCGAACGGATAGGCGCCGACCTGCGGTCCCTTGGGGTCTGCGAGGTGGCGGAAGGGTGGCTTAGCTAAAGTGCACTCGTGGCATTGGCGAACGTGCTCAGAGACGTCTGCGTTCATGCCAGGCCAAAAATATCGGTCTCGTAGAAGGCGCGCCATTCGGTTGTCGCCGAGGTGGCACAGGTGGTCGTGAAAGGCTTCGAGGTAGGCGCGGCGCATCGTCTTCGGCACGTAGAGGCAGAGCTTCTCGCCGTCTCTCGCCGGCACTCGTCGGTAGAGTAGTCCAGATCGCAACAGGCATCGAGAAGATTCGCGACTAAGCCAACGCAAGCGACGATGGTCGAGGTCGGGGTTATGAGGAGCGGAAGAGAGAAAGCGGATGAGGTCGTGGCAGTTGGGGTCCTCGGCCTGTGCCTCTTTGAGCGCCTCGGCGTTAGGTGTACCGACGTCGAGGTAGGAGAGGTTGATAGAATCCCTGGTCGTAGAGGACATCCTGGACGATCGTTCGTCAGCTTGCAGACTGGATGCCGTGGTGGTACGAGAACGAGAGGCGGCGACGGCTGGCGACTGATTATTCGATGCCGTGGTGGAGCGAGAGTTAGGGACGACGGCGGCTAGCAGCTGCCCACCCCCCTGCTTAGGAGCGGACGTCTCCGACGTCCCATCGTCTGCAGCCACCAAGCGTGACACGCCATCCGCGTCTTTGTGATTAGCGCCCGGCTTGTGCTCGACGGTGAAGCGATACTCGGACAACTTGAGCGCCCAGCGCATCAGACGCGACGCCGGCCCACCCTGGACGGTGTCCTTCATGGTGTGCAACCAACGGAGAGCTTGGTGATCGATGACGAGGCGGAAGTGCCGGCCCCAAAGGTACGGTCGCCAAGTGCGAATGCTTTCCAAGGCAGCAAGAAGCTCCACCTCGGTGGTGGTCCAATGACGCTCCGCGGCGGTGAGGCGGCGACCGTAATACGCAACGACATGCTCGTGTCCGTGGTCGTCAACCTGCGACAGGATTCCGCCGATACCCAGGGTACTGGCCGCGTCCGTTTTGACGATGAACTCCTTGTCGTGACGAGGCGCAGCCAACACTGGAGCAGACGTGATGAGATCGATGAGGCGACGGATCGCTGTCTGGCACTCAGGCGACTGAGAGACGGTAGCCACGTCGACGCCCGTACGAGTAAGGTCGGTGAGAGGGGCCGCGACGTGCGCGAAGCCCTTGATGAACCGACGGTAGTACGAACAAAGGCCGAGAAACGAGCGAACCTTTTCGAGCGAATCGATGTGACGCGGATCGATCGAGCGTACCGCCTCGACTTTCTTGGGGTCCATCTCGAGACCACGACGAGACACGACGTGCCCGAGGTATTCGCCCTTGATAGCGAACAAGATGCACTTGGAGGCCTTGCATGAGAGACCAGCCCATCGGAGACGCTCGAGAACGAGATCGAGACGGTGAAGCATTTGCTCGAAGGAGGTGTCGATGCGTTCCTCAAGCGTGCTGCCTGTGCCTGTCGACCAAATTCCGATGTCGTCCAGGTACGGCATGCAAATCTCCCACGCGAGGCCCTGGAGCACCGCATCCATGAGACGACACATGTAGGAAGGGCCGGATTGGACGCCGAACGGGAGGTAGTTGAACTCGTACTTCTGGCGATGGGTGCAGAACGCCGTGATGGGTTTGTCCTCCTCCTTGATAGGCAGACACCAGAAGCCGGAGGCGAGATCGAGCAGGCAGAGAAACAAAGAATCTCGAGAGCCTTGGCCCCGAGATAGACGATCGATAGCTTCGACGGTGAGCGGGAGAGGACTATCCGAGATACGAAGCTTCGAGTTCGTGTCGCGATAATCGACACAGAAGCGAACGGATCCGTCCCTCTTGCCGACGAGGACGACCCGCGAAGCCCATGGCGAATTGGACTTACGAATGATGCCTGCCGCCTCCATCTCGGCGACGTGCTTGTCGACGATGGCACGGCCCTCGTCGCCCATCTTGGACGGAGCGTGCCGGTGGGCTGTAGCACCGGGGAGGAGAGGCAGCTCGACCTCCATGACGTGCGTGTGCCGAGGGTTCTTCGGGTCGAGAGCGAACGCGTCGATATGCCGTGCCAGCAGGCAGCGTACGCGCTGCCTCTGGGACGGCGACAATTGCTTGTCGGGATCGATGGTGATAGCGTCGAGGAGCGCGCGCTGTGCCTCAGTGAGCGAGGACTCGGGGTCGTCCCTATCGCCGGCGACCGTCGGCCGAGCCTCGTGCAACTTGTACTCGATGTAGGCTGACGCCACCGGCGAGTACGCAGGAAGGGTTACAGGACGTGGTGCCAGGTTCCAGACCGTGATCAGCACCTCCCCCTCCGGAGTTGGGGTTTCGACGCTAGTGGCGACCATTGGAGGAGAATCGAGGCCGTCACGGGGTGGTAGACGGTCGACGAGGATGGCGGAGTCGGGGTAGTTTTCGATGATCTCCAGCGGCAGGCGAACGGAGAACGTACCCCTCGATCGCGAGGGGATAGTGATAGGCTGCCTGGTGTACAGAGCGAACTCTTTCGACGCAACGGCCGACGTAGAGACGTCGGCGAAGAGTGGCTCAATTTCGACGGCGGCAGACGAACGGTTAGGAGACGAAGGTGGACTGCGAGTGAAGTCGAGACGAGGGGGCGGCTCAAGCTCGGGATCGAGAGGGGGCAATGGAACCGAAGTCGACATTGCCGGCGGCGACTCGCCGTGAGCCTGGCGGGATGAAACGTTGTCCGAGATAGGAACGAGCGACGACTCCTCTGCCCGTGGCGAGTCGGCGGAGATCACGGCGACAAGCGGTGCAGAGGAGAGACGAGGGCGAGTGGAGGCGAGGGACGGAACGCGACGATTGTTGACCATAAGGGTCAAGCGGCTATCACACCCAGCATCCGGCGACAGTTCGATACAGGCGGCGTATGCTTCCAGGAAATCGTTTCCCAGGAGAAGCATAGGTGCGCCTTCGACGACGAGGAAACGGTGTCGGAATTCGACACCGGAGAGAGAGAAGACCAACGTGGCGTAGCCGCGGATACGGAGGGGGTTACCATCCGGTCCGACAACGGCAGGTCGGTCCGAAGCATGTTCGACTAAGACGCAAGCGTCGCGGGGCAGTGTGGCCAACAGCTCGGTGGTTACAACCGAGGGACCGGCTCCCGTGTCGGCTAGAGTCTTGTTGACGGCGAGGGCGGAATCGACGATATAACGAGTAGGGCCCGTGGCGGAGTGACGGCAAACGATGAGATCGCGAACGTACAGGCAGTGGCGGGGGTATAGGCTTGGCGGCGTGTCGGAGACAAGCCTCGCCGGTACCTCCCTGGTCAAAGAAGCGACGACAGCAGGCTGGTTGAGAGCAGGTGTGAAACCCGAGGGAACGAAGGCGGCGTGCCGCTGCCTATGGTCGGCAATGACGTCAGCAACGGAGCGGCGAGCAGGGCGATCGAGCGGAGGCAGCGGTGGGTGCAAGTCCGGCAGGGCACCCAAGCCTAGGCGACATGGCGGCGTAGGGAGAAGAGCGAGGCGTTCCTGGTCCGACCAGGTAAGACGCAAGGCAGCATGCCAGCCCTTTGGCGTGAACGTGTCCGGAAAGGAAACGGAGGCACACGTCTCCAAGAGAGGAGGCATCGGAACGAACGGCAATAAGGACGAGGGAGAGGGAGAGGGAGCAAGGATCGGCAACGGCTCCTCCTCCACCGCAGACGAGTGAAGGCGAACTTCTGCGTCGAGAGCCGACGCCAGCGACGGAGACAACGGCAGCCAGGTATACGATATCGAGCCTTGCGCCCCGCGCACCGCCGTCCATACACGCCAGCGGTTGCGGACCTTGCGAATCATCCGAGCGGGACGGACGGGTAACAACGACGAGCGGGGCGACCCTAGCCACGGCCGCCACCCCATATCAATCGCGGCGACGCTCGAAACATTCGAAGGCTCGGAACTGGAACTGGAACCAGCCTGAGCCGCCAACTGGCTTGATTGTAGGTCACGCGCTTGAGATAGGAGAGAGGCGGCGGACGTGGCCGGACGAGAAGGAGTACGGCGGCAATAGTCCAGAATGACGGGCATCCATTGCATCGCCATCGCACCGGCGATGCCCACGTAGGTGCGGCTGCGCATCGAGCCGCGATGAGGGGACATGGGAAGGTTTGCCATTGCGTGCTGGCGACCAGGAACAATGCAAGTCGGCATGAGCGGAGGAAGGTTGGGCGAAAGGTAGAGTCCCGTAGCCTTAGTGTGCCCCGTTCCATGTTGCCATGGATGGACATATTGCGTAGCTTCGAGACCCCCGAGTAGAGACTTAGCGTAGTGGTGCATTTTCGGGTTCTCCACCGCTAGAAACGGAGCCCTGGCGTTCAGGCGACGGCGGAATTGTTTTGCGGCGGAGATCGTATCGGACATGCGCTGCGGGTTGGAGTGGATCCACCTTAAGCCAGCGTTCGAGAGATAGGTACACGGCGGGTGCGCGATAATCAAGTCCCATCCGAGGTCTTGGACGAGATCCGCGTCCCCTTCGAAGTGCGGAACGTAGTCGACGTCGGACGGAAACAAATCGCACGTCGCCACATCAGCGCCAGCAAGCAAAAACATGGACGAGACTACTCCACTCGTCTCGCCGATAATCAAGACGCGAGGAGGCGAGATGCCGTCGGTCTGCACGGCCTCGACGTCACGCCTTACGTCTCTGAGTGTGACACAAATTTCGTCGAAGTGGATAGGTAGCACCTGAGCTGGAGACTCAGGCGATCGGCTAGGGCGCAGAACAAGCTGCGCCGCCTCGGCAATATCTTTCGGCATTACGTGCGCGGCACCGTGAGCGGCGGCGCGTTGGAAAGCGAGATCGATAACGTACGAGAGGGTCTCGCCCTCCTTCAAGGAAGGGCGAGTGCGCGCGAGATGTATGAGCAAATCTTCAGCGGCCGGAACCAAAGTCAGGCACACTGAAAGCTGACAAAGCGGAACGACAGCGGAAACGGAAACGGGACTGCGAGTGACCGGAATGGACGGAGACGCGGCGGCCAAGGTGCGAACCATCTGAAAAGAACGGGACACGACGGCCGGAAGAGAGTCGGACGAGAATAGAGCGGGTCGAGAACGGAACAATCGGCGGAATGCGCGTTGCACGACGGAGGGTATGTTGGCGAACACCCCTTCGTCAGCTAAGGAAGATTCATCAAACAAGCTAGTCGGTAGCGGTCGCCAACCCAATCGGGTTGGTGCAACCATCGTAGGCGGCGCGAGCCAACGGCGAACAGCGAGGGTGTAGGCCACCGTCCATCCGGAGGGGCTAACCTCGCTAGCACGGCCAAGGCAGCTTAAAGGCGAGTCTCGAGGGAACGAATTGGCCAGTCCATCCAGGATTTGACTGGCGACAGCAGACGGATCGGCAGCGACGGAGCTCAAGGCAAGAATTAGCGTTGAGCGCTCGAAATCGAGAGCATTGAACGAATGATTCGAGAACGACGAGAGCGACGAAGGAGGTAGCGAACGAACGGCGAGAGAGAACGGGACTCCCGGAGTCGAGTCGTCCCCACCACATATGAGCAGATGAGGGTGACTCCGGATCGATTGAACGACTGAAACGAAAACGCGAACTTCGGGAACGACGGGATCGCAACCTAGGGTAGTATCCCCAGGTTGGAACGACAACAAGAAGGCTTTGCTCAGCCGTCCGAGGGACGGCGAGCTCGTAGATCGGAGAGGCGAAACGTTAGAGGTACGAAATGAAACGCGAACGGGAGTGACAGAAGTATCGAGAAGCGAAAGGGGTGGCGGTCCAGGCCGCCGAGGGATTGAGAAGTCAACGAAGCATATGGCGGCGGCCTCGCCTATTCCCTAACGGCGGTTGCGGCCGAGGACGACGAGACGACGAAGGTAGGCGCGGTGGGCGTCGGGGATCTCCGGCTCGCCCTCGCAAAGGAAGCGGATGAACGGCTGGCAGTAGTACGGCGAATGGGCGCCATCGCCTGTCCCATATCGCCAATTGTCGGGGTGGTCGGGAGCGGACGAGTTTCACTTTAACGATAGTTCGAACCCTTCGTTTGCGTAGTTTTGCGCTCTCTTTCCGTATTTCTTCGCGCATGACGAGCGATCGCGACCTCAGCCTTCGCCGCACGGGGAGGGTTTGTTTATCGTATGATTCCGGAGTGTTTACGTTAGCCTTCTGAGCCCAAGGACTTTGGGTTTTGGGTTTTTCGTGAGTGGTTTTGTAGCAACTTCGTCGAGTCCCACCGTGTTCCCAAGCGAGTCCCCCCGAGTTCCCGAGTCTATACCCCGAGTCAACGAGTCAATACAAGTCAAGCACGCGCCTGAGCCACCCCCAGTCGCCTGCCACCACCTCCCACAAGCCTCCTTCCACACTTCCGCGCCCTCCGTGCTCCGTGCGTGCGTCGTGCGTCGTGCGTCGATCACCATGCCCGTAGTCACCCCCGAGGAAAGCTCCATGGGCTCCCCACAAGAACCGCGTTCCGCGCTAGCTGCCGGCGCGCCCTCGCAGGCAATCTCCAAGAGTGAGATAAGCCTTGCTCTGACACACATCCACGGCCCATACATACCGGAGGCGGTGACGAGCAGCATCGCCAGGATGGCACCGCTCATGCCCTCCTCCATATGTTCGCAGAACTTGAGGGCTGGGCTCCGGATCTCCTCGTAGGTGCGGTGACCGAGTACCGAGTCGCTTGGCGAGGAAGACAAAGTACTGGCCCATGGTGAGGAGTGAGGTCGCTGTTGGAGGAGGAGGAGGAAGGGGAGGGTGGTGGTGGAGAAGGCTTGAAGGACGACTAGGGCGTCCCTGGAGTTTCGTCAGCCGCAAGTAGTAGAACTTATACCTCCCAGATGGGGGTAGTTGCTAAAAAAACAACCAAATTTGAGGTTGCAGCCTCTCAGTCTCAGACCCAAGGTAGTGCACATGGCACATGGGTCGACCCCCGAAACCGAACAAAAAGGAACGAGGGGGGGAGCGGAAAGGGAAGTGAGGGAGAGGCAAGGGCGTTGTCGTTGGGGAACACTGCGGAAAGGGTAATGGGAAGCAACAGTAGTAGGCATCTTCAAGAATTTTTTTTTGGCCATCACCGAAGAATTTGAATTTGTGTAGACTGTAGACTGTAGACTGGCCATATTGTCCAGGTCCCACCAGCTGTGGGAGCGCGTGGCGCACTCGGCAGCCACAAAATTCGGTGGGAAAGTTTTCATCGAATTTGTCAAGTCCATTCGATATTATGTTGTTGTGTTGCACCCTTGAGCGTCGACGCTCGACGCGTGAGCTTGTAGCTTGTGTCATGGTCATGGAGCGGTGAGCGGTGACCTCTCGGCGGGGGTATCACGTTAGAACTTATAGCGTCATAGGACATCTTGTTAGCCAGCATTCCTAGCCACATACACCGGACGAGCCATGCGCCAACCGCGCACACCCCCATCGCGGGGGAGGGGTAGGGGCTCCGTTGCCGTCGAAGGTCGAAGGGATACGGTCCCTCAGCACTAGGTTATACTAACACAACAATAAAGCTCTGACGGTTTTCCTGTGTGGGTCTCTCGTCGGCCGAAAGGGGCGCGGAGATGATGGCGGCGGCGGCCTCGATCCCCCTGCTCAGCGCGGCTCTGCTGGTCCCGCCGCGGCTGGGAGGGATCGCAGCGCCAATTCGTGCCGAGCTCACCGTCCCATACCGTACAGCCACCCCGTGCCTAGATCTCGGCTTCCAGGTTGACGCTGGTGCCTCTTTCGGCTCGGTCTTTGTGCTCTGCGGATTCATCGCGCTCCAACTACGCATCCGCTCGGCGGAGGACGCACGCGCGACGCGCGACGATGCGATCGAGGCGCTCCGGCTGAGCCAGGGCGCGCTTCTCGCTGGCACCGCCACCGCAGACGACGTGCGCGCCTCGGCAGCGGCAGCACTGGAGGCTGCTGCGTCGTATGATCGAGCTCGACAGGTCTTCCGCCTTCCCGGGGCTCTGCTGAGGATACCGGACCCAACCGCCGAGCAGTCGCGCCGCTTGCTGGCTCCTTATGATCCGACATTACAGGCGCAAAAGGAGTCGGCCGCAGCAGCCGAAAGTGCTCTATCAACAGGCAGTCCGCAATCTGAAGATCAACTTGAGAACGTGAGGAGGGCTCTCGGGCTCCACGACACAGCGGAGCAGGGCAAGAGTAGCTTGCTGCCTTCTGGGTCGAATACCATCACGTTTAAGGACGTGGCCATTGCCTTTGTGTTTCTTCTGCAAATTGGATGGTGCGCATTCAGCCTGAGCATATTGATGTCGCAATCCCACCTCGTCTGCACATGCACACTTGCCATTTGCAGAATTGTTGGTCAAAATGTTGACAACAAAAGCACGATTTCCGCTCTGTCCCACAGGTTTCTCTTGTCCCTCACGGACCCTATTGGTGCGCCAGGGCCCATGCTCAACTTGGCTCTCACGTCAGGCGGCGAAATGGTCGATCAGCTCGAGGCACGCCGTGCAGCACAGTCATCCGAATATGCTGCCATGCTCGAAGAAGCTGTTGCTTCCGGACAGGCGCCACCCTTCTGCGCAAGCCGTCCCCTTTCAGATGGCCTTGGCGGCTGCACTGGGGCCACAGGAGCACTGCACTCCCGCAAAGGTGAAGAGCAATCCCCCGGGGCAGACCCGGTCTCCCTGCAAGATGATCCGGAGTTCTTGCGCACGCGCGGACTTGATGCCAATCGTGGGTGGATTAGTGGACCCCTGTCCAAGACCAACTACTGAAGCTCTGAGTATTGTCTCGAGGGGTTCGTTCGCAGATAGACAACCATTGTGGAAAGATTGAGATTCCTAGTATGAGGAGTGGGCTGGTCAGTCACAGCATACGACAAAAATACCCGTTGAAAAATCTCGCCTCGCGCGCGGCTTTGGACCTCTAGTTGATAGCGCGCACACGGCCACGAGCCCTACTCCTTCCTTTCCCCTCCCAACCTGGCTTGCGGCTACTCCCCTCCTGCGCTACTTAGGGGCTCGGATTGTGGGGGTGGCGGGATTGGGCGGGGTGCTCCGGTCCCTAGCGGTTGGGTCCTCTTCCTCCTTCCTCCTGTGCCGCGATGTGGCTGGTCCCATAGCCATAGCGGTTTCGAAACGGTTGCTCTCTGTCTTTCTTCGTTGACTGCTACGTGCCATGGGCGGCGGATAGACCGGGCCCAAAGTCCGGCTCAGGATCGACTCCTTCGAGTTCCAAGAGGAGCTCGACGATTGCGCCGTATACCGAGGCAACCTGGAAGGTGTACTCTCCCTGCTGGTGGAAGGACCGGTCAATCAAAGAAAGATGGCGTCTGTCTCGAAATCGCCTTGTTCTTCATCAGAGTAATTTCCTGAGTGCCTGGGCCCGGGGGGAGTGTCGGAGGTGAGCTTGTTGGTGCGTGGAGTGGTTGGGGCGCTGTTGTGGGTGCATGCCATGCTTGCTCAGAGGGCGCGGGTCGAGTGTGGGCCATGCTCAGTCAGGTGTTGGGGGGGAGTGCTGTCTATAGACGTTTCCACAATTGTGTGTGATAATGAATGTTGTGACCATAAGGGCCACCCGGTCTCAGGCCGCGCTGCTAGAGCAGCGCGGCCATCGCCAGGGTGGGAGAGGCCTCTGCCATAGGGCATGCCCAGTGGTGGGGTGGTGCTGCAAGCCTGCCGCTGGTTTGTGGCTGCCTGCAGTCTGCTATCCCCCATGGGGGGGTCAGGGCCAGCATGGCTGCAGTGCTGGAAGTGGCCGGAGCCACGGGCCGTGCGGCGCGACCGGGGTCGCACACACCTGACACCTGTTCGGCCTGTTTACAGGAGAAGTCGGGACTAAGGACGCCGCTAGCGCCGCCAGCCTGGTAGGCGCAGGAGGAAGGGGGGAACGGACCACCGGGGGGGGGGGGGGCACCGGACCATATCTAAGCCCTTCACTCCTATCCCCCTAGTAGTGCACGGGGGGAGTCGCTTGATGGCGGGTGGGAAAGGGCCGGGGGATGGGGGTGTAGAAAGTTTGCTGCTGCAGCTGAGTATAAAGCAGAGGGACCACGGCCGCGTGTGCGGTGAGACTATTAAGAATTTAATTGTGTGGTGGATCGAATGGAGCTGTGGCTGTGGTGCGGCTGGGTGTGAGTGGAGGATGAACTGTAACATGAGATGTATGGCCCAATTGGAGCATGGGAGGTGAACAATATGGGGAGCCGGGGAAGCGTGCAGGGACGGGGCCGAAGGCATGGGCGCGCTCTCAGCCATCACGGGGCATAGCAGCACGAGAACGAGAACGAAGGACGGACGAGGGGGCACGGAGGGCGCTCGAGCGATAACGCGGAGCGTAGTCAGGACACCGAGGGAAAACGTCACGCGCGGGGGGGAAGGGAATCGCGCGGGAAAGAAATAGACAAAAGGGGGCCGGAAACTCAAGGAAGCACTCGGGGGGAGACGGGGGGGGGAGAGGGGGGAGAGGGCTTCCGCGGGGGAGCCGGGGAGAGGAGAGGAGAGGGGGGACGGACCGATACGGGACGATGCGGGGGAGAAGGGAACTGGGGCGCGGCGACGGAGAGGGAGTCGCGCAGGAAGACCTAAAAACGGAACGTACGAGGGGGAAATGTACAAGGCCCCCCCTTTACCCGCAACAAATTGACTTCGTGGTCGACGTCGATTTCGCACGAGCGCGAAAACGTTTTCGGATCTGTGTATTGAAATGGCGTCGAAAATGTGCATATTTCTTAGGATATTAATACACCCATTATAAAGATCTCGTGATAAAACCTCAAAATCTTGACTTAGTGAATTTTCACCCTTAGAAGTTAAAAGCCCTGTTTGACCGTCCTAGAAGTGGGGTATTAGGGCGATGTCAGCGTGCGTGTGCCCGAAAACAAAACTCGCGTTGAGCATGTCGCCGCAGAGCCTCTGCGCTACTGCTCGGCGCTCACCAATGGGAGCGTAGGGTGGGAAAAACACAAGGAAGGGGAAAGTGGTGGGAAAGAAAGAAGGCGGATGTGTGAAGCAAGAAGGAAGAAAAAATAGCATTATGCCACTTGAACATGGATGGCAAACGCCAGACAGACGCGAGTTGCATCACGACAGAGGTGTTATAGTAGCTTTGTCATGGTTATGTGTCTAGCTCCCACGAGAGCATTACCGCGGACACAATGTGATGTCCTTGTGGTTACGACGGTCGGGACAGGCCAGTGGATGTCCATGTCGAGGATGCGTCTACATATCTCGTGCTCTCATCGAAGAGATCAAACGACCAGCGGTGGTACTCATAGCTCTTCCTTGCTGGTCGATGATCTGCCTGCTGTGGGTGGCACGGCTCCTAGACTGCCTCGGCGAGCAAGGTCTTTGTGCATGAGCAGCGCAGCATTGTTAGCAGCGACTGCCATTACCTCCATAGCAGACGTGGCGGATTCAACGGCCGATGGGTAGAGCACCATCCCTCCCACCTCTGCGTCATCGTTGCTAGCATGGAGGATGAAATTGCCCCCATCTTTAAGGCCAACTGACATGTCGCTTGAGCTTGGCCAAGGCCTCGACTGCGGGTACGCTCCGGGCGCATCCCACGGATGGTGGACGATGGTATTCTCATCGTGGCAAGCGAACAGCCCGCCGAGAGTTTCCCCACTGAGCGGCGCCTCTGAAAATATTTTCCACCTCGGCACCTCTTTAATCTTTGTGTTCGACGGGCTCGCCAAGACCTTGGCGCACGTCTTGAAGGCGGCTTCAGCTTGTGCTCCGCCCGAAGGCTGCATGCCAAGAGACGAGAAGGGTAACGGTGAGCCGTCGGCCACGAGAATGTCCGAGAAGCCACCATTGAGCTCGGGGAGGCTAAGGCGAGACCCAAGGAATCTGGGCTCGATGAGACCATAGACCAACGTGGTATGCACCACCTGGAAAGGAAGGCGTGTGCAGCGGCCAAGCAAGTTGCTTGAGGCCGTTTCGGAATGGGAAGCTGCATCACTAGCCGACTTGATTGCCGAGGCACACGGAGCCGCGAGAACAACATAGTCGTACTCGGAAAAGGCTTGTTCTGACGACTCTTCTGCTGGCATCCGAGCCCCGCCGGATGGGGACCCCGTCCTGGCGATTCCGAGTCTGTATCGGCCCGAAGGCGCGGTCGTGACGGAGTGGACAGTCGTGTTGAGATGTATAACGGCGCCGCTCCGAGCAAACAGGCCCTCCACCATGCGAGCATTGCCGCCAACAATGCGGTACGCAGCCTTGGAACCGCCCGCCGCGAGAGGAGCCACCGCTGTGAAGCAGCACAGGGCGCCGGAAGGACGCCATGCCTGGCCATAGTTGTTTCGCATCAGGGCAGAGACGAGCTCGTCGGCTGCGCTCGAGGACGCCGAACTCAGCATGTCGCCAAGCACGGTCTCGCATGTAGATGGCGGGTACTGGGCCATGCTGACGCTTTGGAATAGTCCTTTTACGGAGGCGAAGGCTTCGCCCCGATCCTGTAGCTCGTAAAAGCGCGAGAAGTTGGCGATGAATTCGAGCCCACGTGAGGTGAGCTTCGAGACGTCGCGCAGGCCAAAGCGCTTGGCCATCCGGTAGAGGGTGATGACCTTGTGCTTGCTCTCCTCGAAAACAGGGGCGCCGTCCTTGCCGAGCACCAGTAGCCGAGAGCGCCCCTTTGTGCTGGTGGCGCGGCATTGGCTCTCAAGGCCAAGCGAGGCAACAGCGTGCGCCACGTACCGGTTTTGCCCAATGAACATGGCGGCGCCCATCTCGACCGCGTGATCGGCGCTGTCACCATATACCGCCGAATCGAGCAGCCGGCCACCGAGCCGCCCGCTCGCCTCAAAGACGTCGAGCTGCAGCGTGGCCTCGTGCGGTAGCCGGCTGCGGAGCGAGTCGGCGAAGAAGGCGCCGGTCACGCCGCCACCCAGCACGGCGACGCGAGCCATCGGAAGGGGGAGGGGTCAAGGGTTCGGAAGAGGGGCGTGGCCGTGGGGGGAGGGCAGGGGAAGGGCCAGGGGGGATGGTGAATGGGAGGATGGGAGGCAGCGCGAGCGGGACGAGAGGGGGGGGGGCGGAAGGAAGGGAGAGAGGGAGGGGAGGGAGCGAGGGAAGAGGGAAGAGGGAAGGAGGGAGAGGGTAAAGAGAGAAGAGAGGGAGAGAGAGAGACGGGAGGGGGGGGGGGGGAGAGGGAGAGAAGGGGAGGGGGGGGAGAGAGGCGCCGTCGGCTGACCGAGCCGCCGGTCGGCGCAGCCTCGTAGTGTGGGGGAGGGAGGTTTTAATGGTAGTACTCGGCGCCCCGCCAATTCCTGGCGCGGGCCCAATTCCACTTCCAAGTCCTGTGGCTTCCTGGCATACCCTCCCAGACACACACGCGGACACCCCCCAGTTGGTTCGTGTCAAGGATTTGTATCAATTGGACAAATCTGATCGACATGATCAAAGACGTGGTCCTCTATGAGTTCCAGTATGATCGTGATTTGTTGGATCTGGATCTGAAGTTTGAAGTTTGAAGATTTTGTGGATGGTTGCGGCGTTGCCCAAACTCGAAAGGCTCGTCTATAAGCACGCTCTGAACAAGGAAGATGCTGTGGAGGTGATGAGTGATGAAGGAATCCAAGAAGACGACCCATGCACGGGATCCCGGTGATCGGGAGCCCTCTACCCTCTTCACGCCTGTCGCATTCGCATTCATCAAGTCGCGTTCCGTCAAAAGAGGACCAGGTGATAATTTTTTTTCGCTCAGAACGCTTGTTTTCTTTTTAGGTAGGAATGTCTCACATAATTCCTCCAGTTTATTATTAAGATGAGTACAAAAGCTAATCACGACACGTCAATAGCAACTCCCTCCCCCCCCACACACACAGTAACCCCCAGCTACGCAGGCTGAGTTTTCATCTTTTTCGTCTTTTTCTCACACCCCTCATCCTCGATCCTATTGTCGATATCCTGACAGGCGACGATGTCGCTTGGCTGATCTTGGGTAGCGAGGTCCGTGACGCGTGCGAGGACGGCCTTCTTGTTCTCCATGTAGAGTTTGCCAGCTGCTCGGTGCACTTGCACCATGGGATTCGTTTCAGTTCAGCGTACGCGACCGCCGTGATCCGTGATTGATGTATTCCATGCAGAGGTACGCGACCGCGCCCTGAGTGCATCGGGTGAAAAAAAAAGGCACGGATGCAGGGTGGCAAAGGGGGCAAATTTCCCGTCAGTTTCCGTCCCCCCGCCCCCCCCCCCTCTCTGGGCGGAACGCGCTCCCTGAAATGACCACTCTCCTCGCCCTCGCGGCCGCAACGAGCGCGGGGGAAGACAGCGGCAAGGAGGGACCCAGGCGATCGCAAAGTACAAGGACCAGGCCTGGGAATCAGGACGCACGGGCCACTAGGAGGCGCAAACAGGCAAGGAGCGAGTGATGAGTTACGAGTGACGAGCGGCGCGTAGAACGCCTATCGAGTAAAGAACGACTAACGAGTAAAGTCGAAGGCCGCGGACGAGTATCGAATCAAGCTCGCGCTTGATCGTGGC
>CM030938.1:2629114-2651114 GCA_018136815.1 Isochrysis galbana | reverse complement strand
GAATTCCAGGAAAAATACGACCAAGTCTTAGAATAAATAAACTAATTAATGTTATATCCTAGCCAACCCCACTAGCCACTAGCTAATTGGACACAAGGTCGTTTGCCTTCATTTGGTACCCCTCGTTTCCAAATACGCGATGCGCCGGTACACACACAAAAAAAGTAAAGAATCCTGGTTGACAAACGTCACCAATGCAGATGCACGATTCCAAGGCCATGGACGCGACAAAGCCCACGCCGCCATTGTCACGGGTCGCGTACTTTTGGACACCGGGTTCAGGGGCGAGAATCCTTCGCCAGTGCTCTTCGAACTCGTGTATACCTGGGTCTCCCGTCTCAGGTGTGGGAGAGCCATGGTAAAGGAGAGACAAGGCAAGGTCTCTATCCAGCGCACTGCAGTCAGAGAAGCAGTGCTCAGGGCTCGCTCGCTCTTCCTCGCTCGCGTCTTCCTCGCTCGCGTCTTCCTCGCTCGCTCGCTCGCTCGCTCCTTCTTGCGTGAGGATCCACGCGACGACTTGCGTGTGCCCTTCCTCGGTAGCGGCCTCGATGCACGCCTGCTGGTCCCAGGGGCAGCCCCGACGGCGTGCATACTGCAGCAGCTCCAAGTGGCCACCGGCTGCGGCGCTGTATGTCAATGTGCTCCTGGCAGGCCATCAGGCGTGCCAGGAGAGTGGGTGGTTCCTTCCCCATGGCAGGGGAGGAGTGGAGAGAGGGGGGGGCTCGTGCCCCGCCATGGGTGAACCAAGTATAAACTTAGTTGACCAAGTCTTAGAAGACTACGTCCCGGTATTCAATAAAAAGAAGCTGCTATCACTACGTAGCATTAACACAAAACAGAGGCTATCCGAACTGCAACGGAAGCTAAAATTGTTCATTGAGATTGCCAGTGAGTACTCTCAAGAATATGCCGGCAAAGTTATTCGTGAAATTCATAATCTAAACAAAGAATATCATGACGTAGTCGATCGAGGAAGCTTACGATGTAATACGGAGTGAACAGGGAAACACCTCTTGAAGGGCGATCTATACCCAGAGGGAGCGGTGCGAGGGGGACTACCCGCATATTGGGAAACGAGGGGTACCAAATGAAGGCAAACGACCTCTCGTTGATGACCTCGCTCGCGTCCCACCTGGCCGCTCGTGAGCTAGGGATGCGGCGCCTGTGGTTGTGTGGACGTTGCTCAACTGGGACTGGAAGAAACCGGAGGGAAAGGAGACCAAATGAAGGCAAGCCGCCTCAAGGCGACGCCATTCTCGTCGCGTACGTGGTGCTGCTGGGCCTCTCCTTCGGGGTGCTCGCGGGGGGGCTCATGGCTCATGGTAGGGTGAGACTCCCCGCGGGGAGGGGAAGAAACCGGAGGGGTAGGAGACCAAATGAAGGCAAGCCGCCTGGATGTTGCACACTCCTGCCCTGCACTCCCTAAGCAGGGCGATGCCCCCACCAGTGAATGGCAAGCCACCTCGGATGCCTGCGGCGTTGGAGCCTCCACCTCTTCCCCCCCCCCAGCTCATCGTCACCTTCGCAGAAGGGGGGCTCCCTGCAGGGGTCCCTTGCGCTCATCGCCCACGCTCCCGCGAGCCCCTCGGCACAGTTTATACCGGGGTGGGCCCGCTCACCCGCGGACCACCTTAAAAAGTGAACAAGCGTATTTTTTACCACCTACTTGTAGAGTGGAGTACTAGAGTACTCTCTACCCTACTTTTGAGCTAGTACTCCTACTTTAGAGTAGAGTAGAGTATAGAGAAGAGGAGAGTTTATCCAAGAAACTCGAGGCGCACGGGAAGAACGTGTGTGTGTGTGGTGGTGGCGGGGGGGGCGGGGGTGGGGGGGAGGGGAGGGACGTGGGGGCGCGCAAAAAAGCTGTGCCTTCTCCCCTTTCTCTCCCCCTCACCATCGCCGCCATCATCGCGCCCGCGCAGCATGCCATGAGCCACGCACAAGGCGGATGGGTGCCGCCTGCGGTGGGTAGGCCCGCAGATGAGGCACGCCGGTACATGCCCATCAACCTAGACTACCCCGGCCTCCGTCGCGTGCACGAGCAGCCTCCCGTCTACGTTTGTGACCAGTTCCTCTCGGCCGAAGAGTGCACCAGGCTGATCCAGGTCGCCACGCCCATGCTGCAACGTTCGAAGACGCACGCGGTCGCCGGTTCGGAGGCCACTCGGGGAAGAACTTCGCTCACCTGCCATCTTGCAAAGACCACGCTACCCTGTCCTCATCTCCTCGCCAAGATCCAGGCGCTCACCTACAAGCCGTACGGACATATGGAGCTGCCGCAAGTCGCGCGATACACCGAGGGACAGCGCTACGTGGAGCACTACGATGGCGTCGATCCCAACTGCGCAGCAGGTCAGGCCTTCTGTGCGAGTGGTGGCCAGCGCATCGCCACCGTCCTCATGTATCTCAATGAGCCAGAGGGAGGAGGTGGCACATATTTCCGCCATCTCAACCTGGAGGTGAAACCCAAGAAGGGAAGTGCTGTCATCTTCTTTCCGGGTTTCATGAACGGCGAGCTCGATCTGAATGCACTGCACGCCGGACAGCCACCTATCGGCACTAAGTGGGTCTCGCAAGTCTGGATCCGCCAGTCGTTCCGCGAGGATGGACAGCCTTCCATGCCAGTGAGCATTGCAGATCAAACTCTTGTCGGTCCTTTGCATGAAGGAATGTATAGCGGTCATTGCCTCGCAGGTGACGACGTGCATGAGGCCGTCATGACGTTCGAGCAGGCAAAGGCGTGGGCGCTCGCACACCCTCAGGTCCAAGGCTTCACATTCCAGCACCCGGAGCGCAACCCCACTCAGCCAGTCCGTGTGTGGTTCAAATCGAGGATGGAAGTCTTGTACGATGAATCGTGGTGGTCGTACTCCCTCGGTAGATCACTCTAATGAGGCCAACGTTTGCATCTTTCAAGTAGGACAGCTTTGATCTACGCCTCTAGGGCTTCACCCCAAATTATTTCGCCCGAAGATACTCTCGCAGCGCTAGGCAGGTGGTGACTTTAACCATTGGACATGTCATCATGTTGGATATGAGTCTTCTACAATGACATCTACTGTAAGGAGTGATCGGAGTGCCAACTCACAAGGCGAGAGCTGTAGAAGCTGCATCAACTGCTTTGACGTCGCGCCAGGTACGTGTGCGTTGCCGTCTATGGATCTGGCCGATAATCCTCCATGGCGCATGAATTAAGTGATCCCATGTGTTGCTACAAAGCAGCGTTATGGTAGCGAGTGCTGAGAGTGCCGTCACATGTGCATGTGACGCTCTTTTGTGAAATCTGCAGAACCTACTTTTATAAGTGGGGGTCAATGGGGGCCTCGCGCCCCCCTCTCTCCATCGCGGACACCCCCCGGGGTGGGCCCGTACATTCAACCCCAGCCCCTGCCCTCTGTCAGGGGCAGGGCACTCATCAATTCAGCCCAGACCCAGACCCCTAGTGGGCGCGGGTCGCGAGCCGCACTCCCAGGCCCGCATGGGCCAGCTCTCGTACTGACTCCCCCTCCCCATCCCTAGTCGCCAGGTAGACAGGGGCCTCAGGGCGGCACCCAAGGCCAGCGAGGCCAGCGAGGGAGAGGCAGGGGGGGCCAGGGGCTGAGCCCCAGCCTCCACTGCCCCCTGAGCTGCCCCTGCTGGCCCTCTGGGCGCCCCTGAAGGACCTCTGAGAGCAGGCCATGGCGCGCCGCATGGAGACGCGCCGCAGGGACCGGGGCGGAAGAGAATGGAACGAGGGAGAGGGGCAAAAACGGCCTGTTTTTGGCCTTCGCAGAAAAACGGGAAAAACGTATTTCCCATCTAGGACTGCAGGCGCGCGAGAGACTGGCAGCAGATGTCAGCAGTGGCGAGGTGGAGGGCGCAGGCGACGCAGTGCGCCCGCGCAGGGCTCTATACTGCATGCCCGGGGGTAATCGTGCCCGGGGAACGCAGGCGCGCGTCGCACAACGCGACCTCTGGTGCTCTGCTGTAGTCGACGTCGATTTCGCACGAGCGCGAAAACGTTTTCGGGTCTGTGTGTTGAATGGCGTCAAAAATGTGCATATTTCCTATAAAAATTCTGCCTAATATTAGGGCGGTCAAACAGGGCTTTTTAAGTACTAATATGGGGGGGGGGTGACATTTTTTGACCATTTTCCAAAGTCCACAACAAAACTCCCAGGGGGGCCGCCTGCCGCCACGAAAATCTTCGCCAGAAAATGGTGCGATTCTCCTCCCCCCTCGCCCCTCCCTTGCACAAGCTCTGGGGCTCTACCGGTAAAGAACCGCGGCGCCCGCCGCGGGAGTGATAGACGTATTTTGAAACAGAGTATTCATCACACCGGATTCCTTATTGATCCGTCCCACTCGTCGGCCGCCCGAGATTGATCGCCTGCCTGCTGAAGGCAAGACGTCATCTGCGCAGCCCTCAGCGTAACTCATAGTGCGCGCACACGGCCCCCTTGCTTTATCAAACTGCTCTTGGCCGAGGTGCCCCGCCGCCGCGCCCCCATCGTCTTTCGCATCGTCGCCGAATTCCTTGGCATCACGATCCCGCGACGCGAGCGCTTCATCCGCTCATCGAAGGGCCCGAGCGTGCTCCACTCCCTCTCGTACATCCCGTCGGCGACGCGCGTCAAGGAGCTGGCGTCGGTCGCCGAGAAGCTCAACTCGTTGCAGGTCGGCGAGTTCATACTGGAGCACATGGAGTCGGAGGAGACGAGCCTCTGCCATGCCGGCGATGGCGCGGAGTCCAAGCAGATCGACTACATTGGCGACGTCGTGGCTCGACGCGTCGACGGAAACCTCGAGGTCCGCGCGCTCAACCTGAAGGCGCTGCAGGGTAAGACAGCCAAGGCGCAGGCGGACTCTTACGAGGCGGTCATGCCGCACACCGGGCTAATGAGCAAGAAGGGCCTCGCAGCGCGCCCGGTCGTGGCTCCGAGTTGGGCGCTCCGGGCCCCTCGGGGCCGTGCGTGAGCGCGTTTGAATGCCGCCGGGGGTGGATTGCGACGAGGCACCGGCGCGCGGCTGGCGCGATTGGCGTCACTGGCGCGGCGGGTTCTGCTCACTCAATGTCCTGGCTGGCCCGGACACCGGGCTGATGGCGAAGAAAGCTTTCGCAGCGCGCCCGGGCGCACGCCTAACTCGGGCGCTCCGGGACCCCTCCGTTGGCGCGCTAGCGAGGGACGCGAGGGGGCGATTTGCGATGAGGCGGCGGCGGGCATGGGGGGCAGTAAGAGGCGCTCCTGGCAGCCTACGCGCATGGCTGTGGCTGGCCGAGGCACGCTGCGCCGGGGACGCGTCGATTAGCGGCCCGACGCTCGCCCGCGCTCGCGTCGGACGTCGGCCCTCCGCGATAGTGATTTCTGGCCAATTTGCGCGTTTTTTGGTTACACATCGCTGTGGGGGCTACCGTGGGGGGTCTAGGGCCCAAAGGGCACCGGATATGTGCTAGTTACACCTATCCGGTCACCATATCCAAAAATCTCGTAATGAATCCTCAATCTTGACTTGGTCAATTTTCACCCTTAGAAGTTAAAATAGCTGTTTGACCGCCCTACTAATATACCCATTACCAATGTAATACCCTAAAAATCGCGTCATAAAACGTCAATCTTGACTTAGTGATAGTGAATTTTCACCCTTAGTAATAGTAAGCCCTTAGAAGTTAAAAGGCGTGTTTGACCGTCCTAATAGGTACGGCTCGGGATTTTCTGGCGGGACCTCGTCGTCTGAGGGTAGACCCTCGTCCCATTGGTCCATGCCGCCCTCCACCAACCCTCGCCTTGATTAAAATGACTACGATGACTACATTCATTTTGCCTTTAGTCTGACTATGAGTACAGCAACCTTGGAATGAATCATGGCATAATTAATCGTTTTTTTCAATAGTCATAAAACTTGACTATAGTCAACTAAAACACTCTGCCTCGGCTGAAGAAGAAGAAGAAGCGCAAGCTCATGTGCGACGACTCCGAGGACTCAGGCAACGAGCGCATCGGCTCAGAGTTCTCAACGGGCACGCACGATGTCGACGCTGTGTGCGAAGAGGTCGACGAGTGGAAGACCCTGGCGCACGACATCATCCAAAAGTTCAAGGACGAAGAGGAGGGCATCATCAACGAGTTGACAGTTTGCGCTCATGCTCATGTGGTCTGTGCGCGACCGATTCCCGATTCCCCTTGCATTTTTGTGTGTTTAAGCAATGTATGTGCCTCTCACCTGCACCACGAGGCCAATGTGGAGCAAATCTTCTCGCTAGCAGGTCGCATCTCCGCCCCCAACATGATGCCCGAGAGGCTGGCCATGCTGACGCGCATCCACTTTAATAAGAAGACCTCGATGCCCACGATGGCTGCGATCCGCGATCCGAGAGAGGTATTTTAAGAAGTTTCAAGTTTCGCAAGGCTGGGCAAGCGTTTGTCGATGAGTTGGTGGATGTAGCCGAGTATGAGTAGTAAGTGTGGTAGGTCGGTAAGTGCTAAGTGCTGGTGCATGTCGGTGACCAGGCGAGCGGGCGTTCGCGTGTGCTGTGTGTGCTGCGCCGGCGCCAGCCGTAGTCGAGTATTATGACTATTTAAAAAAAACCCCTTTTAATATTCTTACCGCACTCGCGGCGAATGGAACCACTACCCACTACAAGTAGCACGTAGCATACTTTCTACACCCCCATTCCCCGGCCCTTCTCCCCCCGCCATCAGGCGGCTCCCCCCGTACACTACTAGGGGGATTGGGGTGGAGGGCTTAGATATGGTCCGGTGGCCCGCGCCACCCCCCGGTGATCTTTCCCCCCCTTCCTCCTGTGTCTCCGAGTGGGCGGCCCACTCTGTCTCGTCTTATCCTGTAAACAGGCGCGAGACTTACCGATTTTCCGGTGGGCGGAGCTCTCGCTCGCGCCCACCCCCTTTTCCGCGCTCTCTCTCCCCTCTCCTGCGGCACGCGCGATGGCGCGCCTGCGGCAGGCCTCCAGCTGCCCTCTGGCGGCCCCTGGAGGCTCCTGGAGGCCAGCTCAGGGGGCAGAGGAGGCTGGGGCTGGGCCCTGGCCTCCCCTGCCTCTCCCTCGCTGGCGCTCCCGAGCCTCTGGGGCCCCCAGTCTGCACCTGTCTGCCTGTCGACCAGGGGGGGAGGGGGGGTTGGAGCAATGGGCTGGTCACGAGGGGCCAGGGTGGGCGAATGGGGCGAGCCTGTGGGGAAGGGAGTGGGTCAGTAGGGCAGTGGCCTCCTGGCAAGCCATCAGGCATGCCAGGAGGATGGGTGGTTCCTCCCCCATTATTATGACTATTTTAGTCATGGGCTCGCCACCATTAATTATGCCTTGATTAGCAGCCTTTGGCCATTAATCAAGGCATAATTAGAGCAAATCTCATGTAGTCATAGTCAATACTCAACTAAATAGTGTATTCAAGGAGAGGGTTGCCCTCCACGCCCCTCTCACTGTCCTCCGGACCCCCAGCGGCCGGCGTGCACATGGCCCAAGAGAGGGGGCCTCGAAGCGCCTCCGCGGGTCCGCGGGTGCTTCCCCCGGCGATTTAAGATATAAATTACTGTCTGACCGCCCTATCAAGCAACCAAAACAAAACTCACTCAACACCAACACCTGAAATCGCATCCGCATTTATTGGAACTGTGGATGCGACAAGAATGCTGCCATCTGTCACTGAGTCCCAATGGGTTGGGGCTAAAGGGCTAAACAGAGCGCAACAACCCGGTGGCTCTCCATTCCCTTCATGATACCAGAACACACGAAGCGGCCACTTGGCCAGTTCGGCAACCCCATGGTGAGTTCCCAGACTAAGCCCATCTCGTTCGGAGCTGGCGAGGTCGCTCGGAGATGGGCGCCGGTGCCTCTCGGCCTGAGGCCCTGCGGGGGACCTCCCCCGGCCCCCCCCCCTCTCCGCCCCCCCCCCACCCTCCGCCCCCCCTCGACTGGGGAGGAGGCAGGGCTCAGCAATGTAGTTTCTACTTTCTTCCAGGAGTTTTCAGTTTCTTGGCCATTCCCCTCTCTCCTCGTCACCTCCCCCCTCTCTTCTTCTCTGAACTTCTCCATCTCTCTGACGCCGAGGACGAGAAGAATACGAGTACTCCATACTCCTACTCTACTCTAGAACACTATTTTATGATGGAGTACGGCAGGAAGAGGAGAGGAGACAAGGAGTTACGAGAGAGAGAGAGAGAGAGAGAGAGAGAGAGAGAGAGAGAGAGAGAGAGAGAGAGAGAGGGAGAGAGAGTGAGAGAGAGAGAGGGAGAGAGAGAGAGAGGGAGAGAGAGAGAGATAGAGAGAGGGAGAGAGAGAGAGAGAGGGAGGGAGGGAGAGAGAGGGAGAGAGAGGATGGGCGAGTCTGCTCAGGTGGACGTCCTCTGCATGGCGTGCGACGACAAGCTCTGCGATTTCCGCCCTCGTCGCCTTGTGCGCCGGCCACTCGGCCCGCACGACGTGCTGCTCCATCTCTCTTTCTGCGGCGTGTGCCACTCTGACCTCCACATCGCCTCAGAGCACATGCGAGGCATCGGCATGAAAACTGAGTACCCTATCGTCCCAGGGCATGAGCTCGTCGGTGTGTGCGTCCAAGTTGGACACGCTGTCACCAAGATCAAGGTTGGAGACCATGTTGGTGCGCTCTTAGCCTTGCATGCTTCCCCACCCTTACCCCCACCCCTTCTCGCCCGTTCCAAGACGAGTGCACTGCTCTGGACTTGATGCTCTTACCCGCGTTTCCCCTCGCATGCACGCCACGTAACGCCCGCATAGGAGTTGGGTGCTTAGTGGACTCATGCTTTGAGTGCAACGCGTGCCAGCGCGGCGAAGAGAACAATTGCAAGAAGCAAGTGTTTACCTACAACGGCAGAGATTGGTCGGGGCGAGCAGCGACACCAGGCCGGAAAACGACACTTGGCGGCTACTCCGATAAGTATGTTGTGCATGAACGCTTTGCCGTACTTATCCCTAAGTCATACCCGCTTGAGGCTGCCGGCCCGATCATGTGCGCTGGTTCGACCATGTATGATCCTTTGCGCCGATACGGGGCTACAAAAGGCACAAGGGTGGCCATCGTGGGTTTGGGCGGCCTCGGAATACTTGGTATCAAGCTGGCTAAGGCACTAGGCTGTGAGGTCACCGCAATATCACGCTCTGTGGCCAAGAAGACGATCGCGACTGAGGCCGGCGCAACCTCGTTTGTGGTATCCGTCGATCCAAAATCGATGCGAGAGGCCAAGCAGGCCTTCGACCTCATTCTGAACACCATCCCATCTTCCTTCGACTACCGCTCATATCAGCGCTTGGTCAAGCCAGGAGGCCGTCAGGTGATCCTAGGCCTCTGCGCTCCGTTTGTCGGAGCTATGGTCTCCGAGGGGCTTTTTGGCCGGCAAAAGTCGCCCATTGTCTCTTCTTACATTTCGGGGATAAAGGGCACTCAAGAGGTGATGAATCTGTGTGCCGAGAACAACATTCTCCCTCTTGTTGAGCTAAGGCCAATCAAGGATCTCAACGCCATCTACCAGGCGCTCGATCAATCAAACTCCGATGGTGTCCGCTACGTGTTGGACATCGGTGGCACGCTGAATGAGAAGGCTTTTGAAGAGTGCCTCGCCACGCGGCCTCAACTTAAATTGAGCAACACCCGAGTCTCGGTTGGCCCCGTGGCAGGGAACATCTTCAGCATGCTCATGAGTATCCTCGTACACCGTTTCCCTACGGCCAGAAAAGGCGCCAATAACGTGGTGTAGGAGTGATGGTCAATTTAGCTTGGCAAAACGGCGTGGTGTGCTAGTCGTTAGTTATTCGAAGGAGGCGAGTGGAGGTGTTGCACCAACGCAAGAAGTTGCAACCTCAGGTACATTTCCCCCCACCCCTATCCCCCCATTCTGGGAACTATCGTTAAACGATAGGGTGATGGAGCGCGCCCCTCTCCCCTCCCCTCCCCGTGCCGAAGGATGACGACCAGCGCATGGACACACCACTATCTCCGAAGCGCCCGGCGAGACATCGCTAGAGGTGGGGGAGGATGGGGTAAAAAAAAATCTTGTTGATCCGAAGGCCGAAGGCTGAATTTTTTTATCGTGGGACCGGGGGAAGATTTCCCCTCATCTCTCCCCGCTCTAATCCGAATCCGAGGCAGAGCGATGGCGACATGGCGACCGACCCCCTTGACAGGCCGACCTCCGCCGCGCTCCAGCGAGAGCGCACGGCGGCGGTCAGCCCCCTCTTGTCGCTGGTGTTCGGACAAAACAGTCCGGGGACACCGGTCGGCGGTCTCACCGGCGTTTCATGCCACCACACTCGGCCGATTTCTGCTTCACCTGCCCACGCACCACGCAGCATGGAGCATGGCCGTCAGCGCCACCCCACACCCCACACCACTTCCAACCCCAACCTGAGTTCGTGGGTGGCTCGGAGGCGGATTCGGGACAAAGGGGGCCGGCAACGGCGCTCTCACTCGCAGGAAGGGCCGTCCGCGACCCATTCGGCGATCGAGAACCTCGAGAATCAATGGTCAATGGCGGACGGCGCGGTATGGTAGGGCTCGGTGAACGGTGAAGTTGGGAACTTGGACTCGGACTCGGGCTCGTGGCTCGTGGAACGGGAAACGGGCTCTTCGCAACATAATCGGGGATAAAAAGTCTCGTACAACTCTCTACACCACTAGCAGTTAACGCACTTTCACAGTAGCACGTAGCACGTAGAATACTGCGCTGCTAACTGCGAAGGCAAATAAACAGTATCGGCGAAGGATGCTTCTCTTCTAGTGGAACGTGCGCCGCGAAAGGTGACGCCATCGCACCGGCGTCGGTAGCTAAAAGCCACCAAAGAGCCTCTTTTGGTGGCAAACAGCCCCAACTCGGCTCCGGTATTGATGGCTCACGCACTAGCGGTTGCACCTTCTTGCGGCGGTAAGGGAGGACCAGGCGCGCGGCGCGCGCTTCAGGACCCTATTGGTGGGGCGATGGTCATAGTGAGTGCCGTGCACAATGTAGGTGTTCGTCCCGAATCTTCAGATTTTCAAGTCTCAGACTCTCTGATCTCTACTTATACCCTTCAACATAATTTATAATGTTGAGCAGGAATCAGGAATGGCAACATAGCGATTTTTCACCATGATGCGCTAGATTGCATGCCTGATGCGCACGAGGAATCAAATAATAGGGGAGTTAAAACCGACGGATCCTACAGAGCCAATGTGTTCGACACAATTTTGCCGCCTCTGCCCACGAATGATCCTCGTGCATTTGCTCGCAGCGAAATATGCTGATTGAGTACTTGTCTCAAGATGTCTTCACCAGTCGTTAGCCCTATCGTCCACGCTGTGGCGAGCGTTCTTGGCCGGCTGTTTTACATCGCAATGGCATACGTACTGCTGGAATAGGTCGAAGAGGGCCCATATTCCATCCAAGCCCGTTGAATCAAGCTTATCATACGAGTCTACGGCTGTATCACCCCAAGTGAGATCGCTTAGCAACGTGGAAAGATTCCATGGGCGAGAGGCGGTGCTAAGGACGGCATGCATATGCTTGTGTGTCACACAGAGCGCCGAAGGGAATCGCGTGGTGGGAAGTGGCGTACCGGCCGCGATCGCAACACTGGCCTGCATATCGAGCCATACGCGCGCCAAGTATTTGACCAATGCAAGGTGCATGTTGCTGAGAATTGTGTCAGAGCGTGCTTGAGCAACGAGGAAGGCGCTTTGCACCTCCCGAGAACAGATCAAGAGCTCGCAGCCTGCTGGGAGAGCAAGGGTGCTGACCAGGCCAAGGTACGACTGCAGCATGACCGTCACACTGATCGAGGCGGCGGCCATGTTCGGAAGAGCTGGCCGGATGAACTTCTGTTTCTCCTCGGCCAGCAGGACGGCCAGGAGGTGCTGAAGGCTCATTATCCCGCTACCCTGGAGATCCAAGAGTGGATCTTGGTTTGCAAAGCCGAGGCGCAACCAGTTACGGCAGGGGCTTTGCATGGCTCCAGCCTCAGGGAATGCCGTCTTCCAGATCTGTTGAAGCGTCTGCATGTGCTTCTCCGATGACTTGTTGAAGGGCTCACTCGCCTCGCGTTGGAGCGATTCAAGGACACATAGCTCGACGAATTCGATAGAGTCGGAGCGCGATGGGTTTTCAAGTGATGTGATACCACGCTCGTGCTCACCGGCTTTGCGCGCGTCATTGTTGCTGGCTTGCTTCCCTCGGCGGCTGCTCCTGGGCTTGGGCATGTCGTACGGAACGAGAGAGAGAGAGAGGCAGGTTATGAGTGATGGACGGCAAGGAGCCTTGGCGGTAGATGTGAGCGCACGCTTGCGAGTTCACTCTCGCCTCCCCCTTTACGCCTCTCGTTTGGGAGGGAGAGCGCGGAGAAGAGATGGGGAGGGAGAGGTCTGTCGAGGCGTCCCTCCCGCTTGCCCGGGTCTCTGTCTCGGCGATGGGTGATGATAATCGAAAGCGAAATGAGCGGAGGGAGGCGGCAGCGGCGTGAAAGGCGCGGGGGGAAGGGGGGGGGGGACAGCTGAGGGCGCGGGGAGGGGAGGGGAGGGGGGGGGGGGGACAGCTGGTCGACGGGGATGCGCGGGGGGGAGGGGGGGGGGGGGTTGGGGAGGGGAGGGGAGGGACGGAGACGCGGGGGGGGGGGGGGGGGAGGGAGGGAGGGAGGGAGGGAGGGAGGGAGAGAGAGAGAGAGAGAGAGAGAGAGAGAGAGAGAGAGAGAGAGAGAGAGAGAAGAGTTGGGGAGGGGGGGAGTTGGGGAAGGGGGGGGGGGCGACGAGGCGCGCAGCCCCCCGCGCGCTCAGCGGCTCCATCAAAGGCCGCTGACCGCTGACAGCGATCGTTCTCTTTTGGACCGCCCGAACGTGTGGTGTGTTAGCGGTTCTCAACTGTCAACTGCACATCACTCGAAAAACAGAGAACTTGGACTTGAGACTTGAGACTTGACCGCAAACTGGAACACTCACATTCTACAGTACTTGTCAGAGTTTTCTTGTTGTCCTAGTTTAATCCTAGTGCTGAGGGACCGTGCCTTGACCTTGACGGCAACGGAGCCCCTACCCCGCGATGGGGGTGTGCGGTGTGCGCGGTTGGTGCATGGCTCGTCTGGTGTATGTGGCTAGGGATGCTAGCCAACAAGACCTCTTACAAGACTACAATTTCTAATGTGGTACCCCCGCCGAGAGACCACTCCAACACTCCAACTTCTACAACACTAGTAGCGCGCTCGACGCCGCCGCTCAAGGGTGTAACACCACAACCACAACGAATAGACTCGACAAATTCAAATTCGTTAAAAATCTTTTCTTCGACTCAGCGGCCGCCGACCGCGCCACAAGCTCCTCCAAGTGGTGGGACCTGGACCCTGGACCCTGGACCGCATGCCGTATGGATACCGTATGGCCAAATCTCTCAACAACTGCAGTGGTAGCCGCAACGTACCAGAACCGCTCGCATCCGATAGTTCAAGGGTGGGCGACGCGGGCAGGCGGGCAGGGGCAAGCAGTGCAAGCCCACCTTGTGGCATTTCGGCGGTTCGGCGGCAGAGCGCCCTCATCCCCCCCCCACCTCGCTGCTCGCAGCTCGCAGCTTGCTCTGCCATTGCCCTTCGTGGGGCGGGAGGGGGTCGTTCGGAGGGGGGAGGGAGTTGCCGGGGCAGGTAGGAGGGGACCCTAAGGAATCCTTGGACCCCCAGGGGAGGTGGGCGATAGTGGTTAAAATGAGTGAGTGACCGGGCTAGTATTGGATATAATTACAACATCAACACGAGAAGAAAAGGGTGAGGGTGAGGGTGAGGGGGACCCTCCAATGGGAGAAGCCGCGCGGCGGAAACGATCGGGCACACCCGGAAGGGAAGGGGACGGCGTACAGTGTCACGTCACACGGTCACGTCACGCGCTCTCTAGCTAGGGGTCATATACCCTTGGGGTGTGATCTCCCCTAGACCCGCAACACTCCAAATAAAGTACAACATCGCCACGATCAGCCGCATGAAGAATCAAGATTTCAATGGTCACGAGGTCAGCGCTGCAAGGCTACGTCGAGAGATTTACAGTAAGGAATTCGCAATTCCCTCGGCTTGTCTGGTCTTCTCCCTATGAATGAAGTGGGGTCACGGGGTCATCGTGTTGCAAGGCCCGGCCCCTCAAAGATTAGGGAATTCGCAATTCCTTATCAATTCTTTACTCCCCCACCTGGTTTTGCGGCGAGCGTTCTTAGGTTTGCGTTGCATCTCGGAGGCGATGATGCTCTCTCGAGCGTCAAACGCCTCGAGCTCTCGACTCGCCCTTCACCGCACCTAGGCTCTAGAAGACCTTGATTCTTCACTATCACGCTTCTTCTTCGATGTTCTGCTTGCTGATTCAGCTCCTACAGACACACTATTCGTGCCATTATGATTTTTTTCTCTGTGCCACTCCCTCGCACCACCTCGTCTATTTGTCTCCTCTCTCTCCCGCCCTCTTTCCGCTCTTTTACTCTCTCTCTCTTTCTTTCTCTCTCTCTCTCTCCCGCCCCCCTCTCCTCTCTCTCTCTCTCTCTCTCTCTCTCTCCTCTATCTCTCTTCTCTCTCTCCTCTCTCTCTTCTCTCTCTCCTCTCTCTCGTCTCTCTCGTCTCTCTCTCCTCTCTCTTCTCTCTCTTCTCTCTCTTCTCTCTCTCTCCTCTCTCTCCCTCCCTTCCTTCCCTCCCTCTCCCCTCTTCCCCTTCTTTCTTTCCCCCATCTCTCTCTCCTTCCCTCTCTGTCTGTCAAAGGACCAAGAAGGCCACCTAGTCAGCCGCAGCTCCTCAACGTGCTTTCCCCGCCCTCGTGAGACCATCTCCGCCTCGCAGCATCTCACTCGCAGCCCCCTCCCTCCGACGTAGCCTCCTCTCTTCCCCAGCCTGCGGATGCGCCGCTTCCTCTCGCTGCGCCAGTCTGTCCCTCCTGTCTCGGTCTCGAGCGGCTCCGCGCGAGCCGTTCGCACCAAGCTAGGGGCAGAGTTACGGCTGCGCCCATTGCCCGAATCATGGCACCACATGGCGATTAGCCACTCGCTCGATCAGCGCGGCAGCAGGGCTCGCCGTCTACTCTGGCTCTTCTCGGTAGCTGCCCTCCTCTTTGTGCAGATTGTCTCACTCTTCGCTATCTCGAGAGCACTTGGAGACTCCGTCATGCGTGCATGCGAGGTGGACACCGACTGTCCGCCCGCGGCCTACTGCGTGCCGCCGTCAGCAACCTTGCTCGATTACGATAACACCACGGTAATTGCCGACTTGGAGATCGAACGGCCGATCACCGCCCCCCGCACAAAGGGCACCTGCTATCCATGTGCGTTTCCAGCTCGCATGTGCAACGAGGGCGAGGTGGCACGCGCGCCGGTCTACGCTAATGCGAGGGCCTATATCAACGCGTTGCCGGAAGCTCCAACTTTGGGCCTGATTCGGCAGGCTGAGACGGCAGGAGGACAGGTCTTCTACCTGCGCGACGAATGGGCGGTGGCTCTCTCGCCCAAGGAGCGCACACGCTTCTGCAGCGGGTGCAAGACTATTGCGGGTAGCGTGCGTTCGTGGGCGACTGTTGCGAACGAGTCAGTGCGCAGCATGCTCTGGTACGATTGGCTCACCTTGCTCCTATGCAGTCTGATGGCTGGGGCCATGGTCAAGCGAGAGGCTGAGGACGTGCGCCTCGCTCAGGTGCGCTTGATGCATTGGGCACTCAAAGACATTGCGCAGAACACAGACGATGAGAAACAGCCCGGCGATGGGTGGTTTTCGGAGCGCAACTTTTGGCGCATCTGCATGTTCGTCATACAATTAGTCCGCTTCTTTGCCTTTCTGCCCCTACTCATCTCGACGTTCCCGCTCTTCGTGTTGGGTCAAGGCTCGAATTCCGTCTCAATTTGCCTCAACACGATTGCAATTCTTTTCATCTTGGAGCTCGACGACTTTCTCGTGCAGGGCTTTCTGTTTGGCGCCGCTGCCGCCGAGGAAAACCAACTGCCGCTGATCTTAAACTGGCGTTCTAACCAATACCTTGAAGTCGCCGGCCTTGTGTCTGCGATAACGCCCATCGTGGCCATCTTCACACCATTACTTGTCGTGCACCAACATAAACTACTCGTGTACCCTGTGCTCATGGTGAGCAATCACGTCTTCACAATCTGGTTCATCGGCTCGGCGATCGTGGACGTCCTCATTGCTCCATGGTTACGTATGGGCATGACAGCGCGAGCCCTGCGTGTTGGTCTAGCGAGCCTCGTTGTGTGGCTCACGAGCTGGGTCGTTACGGCCACACTCTTCACAGCAATGTTCGACGTGGTTGGCGGCTTCTTTGAGGAGGCGGGCCGTGGAGGAGTTGCAGCGCTCGAGATGGCGGGTGGTGCGTATCTAAAGCCGTTTGGCACGTTCTCCAGCGTCAGCACGGACCTACTTCCTCAGGATCCGTGGGATCCATTTTGGTTCTTGGACGCATTTGCAATAGAGGGGCTAGAATATGCCCTTGATTCGCCACCCTTGGCCTTGGGCGCTCTGGGCCAAATCTTTCCTCCGCCGTGATTTGACATCCGACAGCATTCGCCCTGGTGGTAGTCTCTGCTGCCTGTCGTCAAGTTCAAGTGTGCGTGATCGCACATTCAGACTGAGGGCTAAGTCGTTTGGTATTGTCGTGGGCATGTGCATGCGCCGTCGATGGCGAGCATTCCAAAAGTGCTCGATCCAACGTCCGCGGTTCGAACTTGCCAAGGCTGCCCATTTGTCGGTTGGCGTGTGCCGCTCCTTTATTCCTCGAGGGAGGCTGGCGCCCCTTGACCTTTGACTTTTTCGAACACTATTTCTTACTTCAGTCACCTTACCTGGTACTTGTACACCCAAGACCCAAGGGACTTCTGGCGGCTGGCGGCTGTGCGCGCTGCTTCAGCCAAGGGCTTGGCATACGCACCGGCTGGGAAGAAAAGAAACACTCAACTCGTCTGAGTCTCAAAGCTTTTTACTGTTGCTCCAACGGCAAGGGAGTCCAAGGAAGTCGCCGGGGAGTCGGTTCATGTGTGTGGCTTTGGCATTATTTATTTAGTAGTATTTGTTATGACCGACATTCGACATTGACATTGACATTGACATTAGATACTACCTCCGTTTCAAAACTCACGACTTTTAAAAATCTTGCGGCTCCTCGCAAGGTGTCGAAAATCTCTCCACACATAGGAGAGTTCTCTGAGCTGATTTCATCATACTACTATTAATATATATGGTATATGCGTATGGGGTAGGGGGGGGGGCGGTGAGGCGGTGGCGGGCAGGTCACGCCGGGAGAGGTCACTGTCATCGTGCAAACGCGCAACTGGAACCTGCTGAGATTAGCGTGCGAATGCGAAGCAACGTAAACAGTTCGATATCACACACAACCAGGGGGTGCCCCACTCGATGTTATGACTTGGCGGGATTAGCACAGATACCGCGCGGGGCCCCCGGCACCCGGCACCCCGGCCCATTATAAGTTTATAAACTCTCGGCACACATAGTTATACATTCTAATGGCGCCCTCGAACGAATCCTCGAACAAAGCAAGTGCGGGGGGGGAGAGGGGGGCGGTTGTTTTCAACTCGCAGCGCGTCTCGAGCTAACAGGAGGCCGGACTCGTAGACATGAATGACCAGTTGGCGAACAGCCTGTCGGCGGCATCGACAGGGCTTCAGACGAAAGACGAGTACAAGCGGAAGCGGGAGGAGCTGCTCCAGGCGGCCGCGCTCGGCAAGCTCGCGCCTGCAGCACTGGACACCATGGAGAGCAATGCTGTAGATGCGGGAACGGCGAAGAAGAAGAAGAAGAAGAAGACTGCATCCGCGAGCGTGCTCTCCTTCGGAGACGAGCTGGAGGATGAGAGCATATCACCGCGCTTATATTCCAAGGGCATGGGAAAGGATCACTCGTCCGATCGCGAGACAAATAAAACAGCTGCAGCGCAGCAGGCTGCTAAGCAGGAGTATCTGCTTGCTCTAGAGAAAGCCAAGAGCGAGCCTATCACGTTGCCTTACAGCTTCCGTTCTGAGGTCACGCAGCGCGAGCTTCCAAAGGGGGTCCATCAAGGCTCTATCACAACGACTAAGGGCGCGACGGCGGTATGAATGCTCCTCACCTTTTCTACCCTCCTGCTTCCCAGCCCAATTTGTCTGCACTTTCTGTTGATCTCACCTGTTCCCGGACTGTACACGCAGGAATCTGTTGCTCGACTTGTGCGCATAGAAGTCGAGACACTGGGCGAGAAGTTCAAGCTACCCGAAGTAGCTGGGGTGAAAGATGCCAATCGTGAGTTGATGCTCGTGGTTGGTGCGGGTGGACAACGGATCGGATCATTCATCATTCCGAGCGCACTCACGCTCGTAGAACTTCTCGCATACCAGTGGAAGGAGGGAAGCTCGCTCTTCGACAACTTTAAGTGGGGCATCATCATCACCGAGCGTAGGTGGTACGAGAAGATGAAGCACACTTTCCCATACTCCCAGTGGGCTGTTTTTGATGTCCACTCAACGTACTCCTTGGCAGAGTTCGTCGCAAATAGGAATTCGGGAACAGGCGTCGACCCTTTTCGTAAGGGTCCAAGATAGCCCTGGCTTGTGACTGTGACAGTCATCAACGTCGATCCGCAGCCACCTGTAGCATAGAGCGAATGTCTATTGCGTGTGCAAATGAAAGTGCGTCCTAAAGAAATAAAACTTTATCATCTTCTTATACCGCACATGCGGCCATGGGCCCACGTACTTAGACGCATGAAACTTTCTACACCCCCACTCCACTGGCCCTTTCCCCCGCCATCAGGCAGCTCCCCCGGTGCACTACTAGGGGGATAGGGATGAAAGGCTTAGATATGGTCCGGCGTCCCCCCCCCCCCCTGGTGACCGGTGATCTTCCCCCCCCTTCGCCTTCTTCCTCCTGTAGGACTCATGTCTCATGTCTCATGTGTCCCGGGTAGACATAGACGGCGGCCTCCGTCCCGACTTATCCTGTAAACAGGCGCGGGACTTACCTATTTTTTGCTGGGCGGAGCTCTAGCTCGCGCCCACCCTCTTCTCCGCTCTCTTTCTCCCCTCTCCCTCTCCTGCGGCACGCGCGATGGCGCGCCTGCGGCAGGCCTGCTGGCGCCCCTGGAAGGTCGCCTGAGGCTCTTGGATGGAGGCCAGCTCAGGGGGCAGAGGAGGCTGGGGCTGGGCCCTGGTCTCCCCTGTTTCTCTGTCTCTGTTTCTCCCTCGCTAGCGCTGAACTAAGTTTATACTTGGTCGCCATGGAGCACGCCGCCGCTCCCCACACTACACGAAAAAGCGACGGGCGGTAAGACCAACGCAAACAAATTTCAAGGAACAAGGAAGTGAGCGGAATGTTTCTAGTGCCTTTTTCTAGAAGGAAGAGAGTCTACTTTTTCCGAAGATGCCGTCGGTCAGCCGGTGCTAAGCGTGATGAGGATGAGGCTTTTCATTTCGAACTTATTTATAAGTGCGGACTACCAGGTCACCAGATGCGCGGAGACGTCTTTGAATGCCGAGGCGAGCGCCTTGGATGACGCTTGCGGGAGGTCGCTCGCCTTTTCGTCGAGAGTTTGGTACTTGATGTTGATCGGGGTCGTGACGCCGATCGCTTGGAAGCCGGTGACGTTTTTGAACGTGTCGCGGAATTGGTTAGCGCAGTTTGCCGTGACAAGAATTTCCCAAGGGCCCGCGGCGCTCTTGGATATGAAGTCCGGCTCGAGTTCTACGCCTTCGAGACGGTTCAGGTGAGCCACAATCGCCCTGAGCGCCGCCTCGTCTTTGACGTTGATGCCGCGATCCGTTGGCGAGAAGGTGATGATGATTTTATCCGAAATCCGAAATGTCGAAGACTTGATGAGGCTCTAGTTCTTGTTCGATGTCTTCCGTGTCAGCCATCTGAGGGTTGGAGGTGGGAGTGAGAAGGATAGAAGAGAGTTTGTCTGCATGATCGGTACGGGTTGTGTTCCCTTCTTGTTGTGTCCGGCCCGGCGCGAGAGCGCTTGGTTCGTGCTGCTTGCTGCTTCTCTCTTTGTTTGGTGGGTGATGCGTTGTCTCTGTTGTGCTTGCTGTTAGCAGCTAGTGTCTTGTGTTGAGCGAGCTAGAGGCGGCTGGCCCTTTGCTCGTGTCAAGGGAGGGGGTGGCGTATGGTTCGTGTGCTTCAGGTCGGGAAGTTCCCTGGGGTCTGTCAGCCGTTTCCAGCTTTGGATGCAGAGTTTTGTGCGCCAATTTGGCAGTTCTCCCGTTCCCGTTCTCCCCCCAGGGGTTGTTGTTGTGACTGGCCAGGTCTGTGCCTCGTGCTTGTGCACGAGGTCAGTGCCGCGGCTGTGTAGGGGCCCAGCCGTGAGGCTTTCCCTATGGGATGCGGCTTGGAGCCGGCTTGATTTATTGGGTGGCTGGCCACATGTGGTTGGGAGCGGAGGTGAGGATTGTGTGGGCCTTGCTGGCCATGGTGGGCTTGCTGGTTCTTGGCACTTCGGGGGCGGCACGGGACGAGTCTCGTGCGTACCTGGGTCAGAGGGGCGCCCTTTCGCGGGCGCTTCAGGTGCGCGGCGTCAAGCATGGCCTGATCTTCCGGCGCGGCGGGGGTGGCGGCAGGGCAGGGGAGCGGCGCGCGCTCCATGACCCTATCGTTTTAACATAGCTCGAGCTAGCAATTGAAATCAAAAATGTCACCTCCTTCGACGGTCCTATTTTTTGCAAATCTACCTGAGTGCGTTGCTCTACTAGAGCGCGGCGCGAGTGGTGTGTATCACAGCAATGACCCAATAGCTGCCAGTATTGTGAATGCATTGTGTTTGCGAGCCAGCTCCGGACGCTTGGCGCACGAACGCTCGTTCGCATCATACATCCTTTACACAATCTTCACGAATTGTACTGCACGAAATGCACTGCCGCGCCCTCCCTCGTGAACCACCCCTTTCGAAGGAATGCGTGTGCTCCCGGCTCTTATGATCGTCATACCCGTAGACAGAACTTGTCGGCTGCTTTAGGCCCAAGTAATTCACAAGCCTACTACTTTGCTCGAATGCTCCGCATCATTACTCGTCAATCGATGGGAAAGGACACCTTGTACCGTGACTCTGAGCGCGTAATCCAATCTGGCGATTGCAAAGGGCTGGCGTGCATACCAATACCAATCCCCTGCCGCAGCGCTGCCGCGCGTGTTTGATATGCGTTGACAGCAGCTTGATGGTGTTGCTGTTGGGCGTATTGTTCGTGCTGTTGGGCTTGCGCATGCAGCGTCGCCTGGAGCTTAGTGGCGTTCAAAGCTTTCGTCAGCAATGCCTCGCGCTCGCGCTCGCTCGCTTCTAGCTGTGCCCGGAGACGCAGCGCCTCAGCGTGCAGACGGGCAGTGTGCTCATTTTCCACTTCCGACTTGGACTTCGCCTCCCGAGCATTTAGTTCTCGCCACAAGACATCCTTTTCTCGAGCGATTTGTTGCTTTTCTCGCGATGCCTCTTCTGCCGCGGCGGTTGCCGCTGCCAACTCGGATTGTGCTTGCTGCAGCCGTGAGCCAAGCCCCCCCCGCTCGCGCTCCAGAGTCGCAAGGGACTCTTGAGAAACTTGTCTCTCAGCCATAAGCTGTTGCAAACGCCCTGATGCCTCCGAGAGGTCGCGCTCGAGATCAGCGATCCGCTCTTTAGCCTGTTGTTGCACCGTCTCCGAACCATCGGTAGCGGACGCAAGGAGAGACGACAAAGATCTCATGTCGACCTCGAGCTCAGCGCGAGAGGCGCGCGATGCGTCTAGAGCGTGGGCCAAGACTGCAGCTCTCCAACGGTCGAGAGCTGTGGCAAGAGGGACAGATGCATGCGCTAGCAAGTCAGGCAAGCGAGCAAGCGCTCTCCCCATCAGCACGAGGGCACGCTCCTCCAATTTGGCGCGTTGCGACTCTAGCCTCTGGCAGGTGAGCTGCTCCCCCACAAACATTGCATGATACCAGCGCATGAGTGCGCCATGCAGCTTGGTAGCGCGGTCTGCAAGGAGCACGGCCAGAAGCCGACGAGTGGCACCCCAAAGGCGCTGTGCAGCATGGGCGCCCTCCGCCTCGCGCAAAGAAGAG